>JAOVVB010120944.1:0-12508 GCA_028570985.1 Heterobranchus longifilis
ATATATGTGTATATATATATGTGTATATATATATATATATATACACATATAGACATACACATATTGGCAGTAAGCTGAAATAGCGCTGGCAGATTCCACTTGTTCTGAGAACATACGACTTGAAGGATTCAAATACAGCACAAAGATAACTTGATAAGAGAAAACTCACTTGAAATGAGAAAATCTCATTCATCATGACTCCTTTTGCAGCTGCACTGTACGAGCCGTGCACATGCTGCGTGCTTTCTATTTACCCCACTACTGCTCTGTTCATACATGCAGAAACTAGCATACTGCACCTCATCTGGCAGCTCTCTGGGGCCGCTTTCATGCTGAAAACATTTCATTATCCAATCAAAGTTGCGACAATAATTTAGTGCTTTGGAGAGAAACCACTATGTAATCACTTTCATCTCTGCCAGGGGATGCTAAGCACATATTTTGAGGCAGCATTAATGCATTATAGAATAATAGTGATCATGGACGGAGGCATTAACTAAATTTGTAACGTCTTAAAAGGAAATAAAGTGCATATGTGTTCATCAGTTAATGCTCCATCATCCCAGGCAGCAGTCTGTATCTATTTTCCATCCTTTTAAGATTAAATTAAGTCATGTGGGTAAGTGATAGACCAAATACTCGAGTGGGATTTTGCTATAAAGAGAAGGCAAAAAAGTGAGACAGAAGTAACCTTGAAGTGCGGCTTTCAGTATCCGACACAATAAATGGCACTTTGGATTGTTGCAGCGCAGTGAATTCCATCACCATCTAATACTGTCATCACTGTGTGTGTGTGTGTGTGTGTATATCGTGGGTGCGAAGATCATTCACCCTGATCAAATATGTCCTTGACAACACCAGGCTTGTTTTTGTCCCCTATAATCTCTGGCCCCCAAACATCACATCTAATTTCACATACAGCACTAAACCCAATCTGGGTCACACAAGCAAGAATCCAGACAGACCCTGCCACACACACACACACACACACACACACACACCCGACAATCACAAATGTCACCCGTTATCATAATCACTAATAGCCCCGGCATCCCGCACTACAAGCAGCCAATCCTGTTAGGTGTGACTGACCACTTCGGAACATGAAAGGCCGTGATTGGTCACAGCCAGTGTGGTAGGAAGAGGATTAGGGATCAACATGGCAGGGTGTCTGGAAGTAGACAAAGACATGTCTGTGTGTGTGTGCGTGTGTGCGTGTGGCAACAGTTAGTGTTATTAACTTACTAACAATCCGGAGAATGCAGCGTACAGGGGAGAGGAGATGAAGTTGAGAAAGAGGGATGTGAAGAGATGAGAGAGATTTTGAAATCTAATTCCCCTTTACTTTGACATCTAAAAGCTCCACGCTTTTCATCACAAGTTTAAAAGTGGAGTATGGACTTCTTTAGCTTTAGCTCTGGGCATGTTCATCACACCAAAGTCTACTTTTCCTTCCTCTGTCCTAATTGGACTTCCAGCACCTACACCTGCATGCACGCTGAGGACTACATGAAATGAATTTCTTCCAGCACTTACGCTGCAAGATTCATCACATACTTCCTACAAGCTGTGCCCAAGACAAATATTTTGCAAGGAACCGCTGTAGAATAATATTTTGACTTTGCTCCACATATAGTAGCAGGGGGGGGGGGGGGGAGCACATCAGCACTCTTTCCGCATGGCTGCATCTATACAGCGTACTGGGGATGGAGAAATATTTCTTTTCGTCAAAAAATCAATTTGGAGAGGGTATTTGTTTCGACCTTGGCGTGGAAAGCATGACCCTGAAAAGACGACATGTTCTCCACGACTCTGTGGGGTCGAGGGTTAATCTCTCATTGCGCGCTATCCGCTGCTGCTATGAAAGCAGATTATGTTTTTTGTTTTTTTTTACTCAATCACAAATCCCATAAGCGGTTGAGGGATCTTTAAAATTCTTCGACAGATTGGAGGTAAACAAGGGGTTGAAAGGTTTAGATTGTGTTAAATATGGAGAAGGAGAGGTTTATGCTTTATAATTCACAAAAAAAAGTGTTCATAATTTATGCAGTTTTTGACTAAAATGTGAATAATTGAGCACTGCTGCATGTCCCTGCTGTGAAAGTAGGTGATGTTTAAGGCTACAGACAATTTTGGGATATTTTGCTTATACAACATGTCTTCTTTCATACTAGTGGAAAGAAAACATCCAAAATGCTGTCAATTTGCATCTGCAGATTTCTCCTAAATTTACCAAAAGTTAGTATCAGATAATTCCTCATTTGCATATTTAAACATAACATTTCAGAAAAACGTGTAATACAAAAAATAACTGCCTTAATGAACATAAATAAGTCAAAGTTTCATGGTGATATCTATAGTTAAACTTTTTTACCCGATTCATCTGTAGTGTGTTGCGAAATGTATGGAATTTCACAATACCTATAAAGGCCATTTTCTCAAAATGAGATTTTTCTCAAACTCTGAGCCAGAAATCTCCACTTCACTTCCACCAAACTTTCCAGTTTCATTTCTATCTATATTCTGAAGGTTTGTACTGAGGGCTTTGTTCATATATTATTCATAGCCTGATTCATACAACATTTTATTCATACAAAACATGGCAAAAATTGATTTCTTCGGGCTGTTGACAGATGTATGATAAATAGAGATATCCAAAATTCCCTCTGTAGGAACCTTTGAAACTAATACGTCAACAAAATTAAACAATAATTTTGAACCTGGCTTCATCCAGTGTTCACATTTTGTTCTGGAAATGCATGCAAATTAGCGCATATTTAATAATACAATGCTGCATTTGCATATTTATACTTTCATGGTGATATGTTGTTGTTTTTTTGTTTTTTTTACTCTACTCAGTCGTGTCTCCCTTTAAACCTGATATTCAAGATAACTACATATTTGCAATTAGCTGTCATGGTAAAATGTCATTTTAAAAGGCATGGTCATCATGAGCTTCAGTTTCACTGTGAACATATTTCACACCAACTTGTCAAATTGTGACCAGACAGGGTTTTTTTTTTTTTTTCTTGGTCCAACAGTGTGGCATGATAAAAGGCAGATGGATATGACTGCGTTTACGCTCAGTTTCAGATGGTTTGCCCTCTATTGCTTGGTTCCAACATCTCGCTGCGTTTGCCATTTTGTGCCTCCTGTGAGTTAAGAGAGAATTGGAACAGCACAGTCATACAGTGTGACACACGCACGCACACACACAGAGTGTATGATTGTGTGAGCCAGGTCAATGGGGATGACCTACTTCTCGGTTGCGCTCCGTGGACTGCCACAGCCGCTCACGTCAAACTCACCAAACGGACCCCCTCCGCCCACCCAAATGTGTTTTTTGGGAGAGTTGAATAGCTTTTGGCTGCTTACTATAATTATTTTTTTGAGTGATTTTGTGTCACATCATTTACTGGGAGTAATCTGAAAATGGAATCACTCCCCACTGCCATGGAGGAGTAGAACGTTTTCAGCTCAATTTGTCAAGCAATGGTGTAGTTGAAATATTCATTTAGCTGAAAAGCTAAAAGTGAAATGAAATCCCCCTGAAGCAGAGTTTAAAAGAGGACAAAATATCATAAAGTCTGAGGCTTTTATTGCTAAAACACTGAAAGAAGAAACTGTGGGTAGGGCCACAATTATTAACATTAAGAGTACATCAGCATTATGAGCGGCTCCATGTATTATGGAGCACCACAGGAACCACTCAGCCTCTGTTTTTGTCTGCCTCGTGCTCTTGTCGAATCAGTTTTTAGAAAATGGATAGAAAGAGCTCCTATGAAAATTTTAACAGCTTAAACTGTGAGTGGAAGGGAAAGCCGCAACCTCCTTGGACCCAAAGTCAATGAAAGATTTAGAAGTAGAGCGCAGACTAATGGTGGAGTCGGCCCAAATATAAACAGGAAGACGGATCAAAAGTTGAGGTTTAATTTCTGGAGTGCTTCATTTCTTGTTCTCGTATGCGCATATTTGTTTTCCAAGGAGCCAGTGGACATCCTTCAAAATATGACAAGTGAGGTTTTATTGTAACGCTAACAAATTAGCAAAAGGTTATTCGCTGGCATTTATGGATCAGAGACCATATAGAAGGTATTGTTTCACAATAAAACACCATACGTTTGAGAGTAGCATCAGGGCAATGACATTTGTACCTCTCAAAATAGAAATGTAGCATTTTGGCCTTTGGTTACACGGTGCTGTAACAGGAGAGAAGCAGAGCAATGAAAACTGCCAGGAATAGAAAGAGAGGAAGAAGATGATACAGGAATCGGACTCTTTTTTTGAAAGGAGGAGCATCTCTACTGCAGATCCTCTAACGCACACCTAAGCATATCATATATGTCAGATATTATTTTGTTATCTGGAAGGGAACAGGGATTACAGCCATGTTTGGATGTGTACACTGCGCAGTAGCATTTTTTTTTACTGCCAAGTTAAAGTACTGTCAATATGACAGTATGCTTAAACATGTTTCAATGTTTCTTGTGGTTTAAACAGACCATCCTCACCAAAAAAAAAGTCTGATCTCTTATTATGACCCATATTTACATTTGTAGTTAGCAAACGCCCTCTAGTGGCCGTAGTAACCATGATGGACGCAAAGGAGGAAGTCACGTGACGTGACAGGAGGACGGGGTGGATGGATGAGTCAAACAAACCAAAAGTCAACATTGACTTATTTTTTACCAACGTAACTACGTTATTATATAACCATGCACATGCCATGTCAGGTACTATGTCACATTATGTAATTACGCCGCATATGTAACTATGTCATGCACAGTACTTTCATCCTTTTTTCGTCCAAAATAACCAGAATAGGCTATAGATGATGTGTCTCCAGCTGACTCCTTTTAAAGCATGACTCATCTTAAATATGCACTTGATGGCTACATACATGACACCTACTAAAAGATTGAAGCTAAAGCTGCATGTCCCAGGCAAAAAGTCGGCGCCCTCACGGGTTGATGATCCAAGACATGGAAGTATTAGAAGGAAAAATGTAAGATCAGACCGTTATTTCATTTTAACATGACCCTGTTTGGCTGCTTATCTTACACATTTGTTCATATTTTGTACTCTTAACATTACAAAACAACACAGTAGACAATCAATTGCCCCTTTTGAGACATTAAAGTTTTCTAAGTCAATGACATGCTTGTTGTGAATGAGACTTATAACATATCATAACTGTCGGGCAGAAACCGTGTATCTCCATATTCCGTCGTTTTTTTTCATAAATCAATGCTATTGGTCACCCTTTATGTCTGACTGTGGGTTTTTACAAATATTTAACCAGTAAAAAGTATTAAAAAGACTGACTTTGTCTGAGGCAAATAGCTCAATAAAATGTTTTTAAAACAGCCTTTTTTCATTTCCTGAAAAGTAACAGTTTTGGACATACAAGTTTTTCCCCCGACAGCAATGATATATAACATAATCGTAAAAGAGTAATGAAGTTAGGCAGTTATATGCTATTTGGCATTTGAAGTTATGGCAGGTAATGGTGGAAACTTGCATGGGAAAAATGCAGAAATATGTCACTGCATGTGACAGTTATATTGGAATATTGCATATTATGTTCCAAGTTGCATAAAGCCAACTAAAAATGTTATTCTTTTGAAAATGGTTGGTAAGTGGCTTTAATGCAAAACCCTAGCTACTTGGTTTATATTTTCTTATGAAGAATAAAGTGTCAACTATTAGAAGGAAGGTAGGAGAGAAAAAATGACCTTCTCTTACATAATTATGACCACTTTCATGAAGACTTTGCACAATATACTTTTACCATGCCATGTATATGGAGGTAGCACTTACTAAAGTATGTTTATCACATTAAATCTGTTTTTCTGTGCAATAAGACACATCAGTCATCGCAGGGGGAAAAGAAGCAGGAGTCAAACATTCTTCCACTGCTCACTCAGCTTTGTATTGCCCCCCACTGAAGAGTATTGGTACTGACGTTTCAGTGGTGCCAGCACGGGAGACAAGCCGTTCACACACAGTGGCAGCTCTGACAGTCATGAGGCACGGTGATGGTGTGAAAAATAAACAACTTTTCCTGGATTTGATTTCCTCCTCCAGTCTGAATGCCCTTCTGTCTTCCACTCTTTCCCACAACAGTAATATTTTTTATCCATTTCTCTACTCATTCAGTAACTTCCTCCTCAATCCTCTGTCACCTGAATGCATGGTTCAACAGTGTCACCTATGGTGTGCTGAGAGGCATTTCACCCCGTCTCACCTGCCAGTTTGGATTTCTGTGACTATGTTTGTCAAATGTGTGTGTTCTTTGTTAGAATGAGATGGATTTATTCTTTTTATCCTTAAGTGCCTCCAGGTTTCCCCTCCTGACAAGCGGTAACCTGTCAGAGCTCCATCAATGTTGAACTTTGACAGCTTTTGTCAGGAACTTTTTTCCTGTATTCTCTCTGCTTCTGTAAAATGCTGTCTGCTGTTTATGTTACCTGGCTGACAGCTGTGCACAGGAATGGGCTGCATACATTTTGAATCTGTTTCATAAGCCACGCCATTCACTCTGTACAATGCTCAATGTAGTACACACACAGTACATTACTGCATGGGATTTATCTGGTTTTAATAAAGTGTTTGATTCATTCACCTCATTTTGATGATCAGGCTACAGGCACAGATTTAAAAAAAAAAAAAAGGAGATTTTAAGTGGAAACTCTGAGTTAGGAGCAGACTCTATTCAGGCTGTATACAATAAGAGCACTGTGGAGCAGGAGTTTACAAGTTAAAATAGGGTGTTAACGTGTTAAAAGGGAAATTAGCTCTGTACTAAACGTGTTGTAATTTAATCCAGGTGTTCCAACATTAACTTTACTCAATTTCGACAGTCTTCAGCTTTACTGTCAGAGGAGTGCAACTTAATGAACCAGTGCTGGTGCATTTTATTTAAAGGCCCCATACTCAGCTCATTTTCAGATTCATAGTTGTATTTTGAGTTTCTACTAGAACATTTAATAATGTTCAAAAAACGCAATTATACATACTGTCTGTCTGAATATACCTGTATTCACAGTCTCCCGAAAAAAAGCCCAGTCTGCTGTGATTGGTCAGTGTTTCTGGGTCTTCCGCATCTGCCCTTTCAGTGTCTCTGCACCATCATTCCCGGGGAATGACTGCATTTTTTTGTTGTGGCACTTTCAACAAAGTGTAGTTGTGACATCACAAATGTTTAAAGGCACAGTTTCTGAATACGGGCTGTGTGCATTTCTCTGTGGATTGGGCGTTTTGATACTTCCACAGTATTTATGTAACACCTCGGCCTTCTTTATAATAAAAAAAGATGGAAATCTCACTTTTTTACAATATGGGACCTTTAATATCGACTTAATTTGATAGAGCTACCACTCACCTCTAGCTTGGCCATCATACGTTTGGAATTACTTTTGGCATGATGCTGCATCCAAATTAAAGCTGCATTAATTGATTTTTCGGTGACTTGGGGGAAGTAAAACAAGACATTGACGCCACCTATGGTATAACCTGTTAGCATACAGGTGCCTATTTACACATCCAGCAGACGCAGAGTAACATCAGCATTCATTTGGAGTCGTTTTGGGCAACTCAACAAATGCAAGTCCAATATTAATTTTCCTTTTGACTGGGCCATCCTGATTGGCTGATAATTCCCTGTTGGTTTGTCACTACTAGCAACCCCTTTAACATTATACACAGCCATTTAATCCTTTTGTATAAAACATATTGATTAGGGCAGCTTTAAGGACATTGCATTCCATGTATCATCCTTTCACTACCACCCTGTGTGTGTGTGTGTGTGTGTGTGCGTGTGTGTGTGCGTGCGTGTGTGTTGTTGGCTCTTGCGTCTCCATACCTGGGTACAAAATTGCTAAGACACCTGACATCTTTGTTCCTGAAGATTAATAACACACCGCTTAAAAGGTTCCCTGTGGAGTTAGACCTCTAGCGATATAGAGCTGTTATTCAGAGCGAGTTCTTTTTTTTTTTTTCCTCGTGCACGCACACAAGGACGAGGGGATGATTTTGTTGTCAATATGTTCTGAATAGGCAGATTGACCAAAAAGGCCAAATGCATCATTATGCACTGAATTCCTTTGGCAACACAGCTCTCCAAGTTTTACTCAACTGACAACAAGTTTCAGTCCTCGCTGACAAAATATCTGGAAATATAAAAACCTGAGGGAGGCTCTTTGCTGCTGTGTGTTTCAGTGTGTACTGCTGCTGTGTTTCAGTGTGTGTTGCCGTGTGTTTCAGTGTGTATCGATGTGTATGGACCAGTGTAAATGTGATTGTCTCCAAGGATTTGCTGTGTTTACAGTCCCTCCAAACACATATTTCATTTCATTTGAGGCGTGTAATTGCTGAATCACTTCCATCTCTCCCACTCCATTTGTCCTCTTCTCCAACTATGTCCTTCCATATTTGCTTCATTTCAAAACGTAGCCTGTCCTTTTTGGAAATAAGATCAAAGTTGCTTGACTCGCATCGTTTTTTTTTTTTTAAATAAATCTAAAAATGTTCTTTTCTCCTTCCATCTATTTTCTGATCCTGCAGCTCATCTGCACTGCAAATGAATATTATCTGGCCTCGGATATTGCGGGCGACTTAATTTATCTGCAGCAGAGGATGAAAGGAAACCATGCATAAAGATGGCTAGAGAGCGAATAGGAGGGATATTCTGAGCGTGGTAGATGCACACAAGCCCTAAGCTCAGTAAACAGTGACATCTACTGAAAATACCACACATATGGTTTGGAGTGGATGTCTTTCCTCTCAGCAATACACACATTTGATTCAGGATTTGTGTTATGGTCATTATGTTTTGTAGAGGTTTTGCTACAGCATTGTTTATAGCATTAATTTGCATGTCCACTTGAGAAAAACATATTCTCTGTGTTTCTTGCTTTTCCTTTAATACATTCACATGAAACAAAATCTAATTCCTTTGCATTATCTTCAATAGATTCAATTTGTGCTAGTCTTATCTATATCCCTTTTTTTTCCGCTTCCATCCATTTTAGTCAGCCTTTTAATCTTGTAGTTTATTTTTTTCCAGCAGTTGTGAAATCCCCATGTTCTGCCACAAACTGACATTATTAACAGCCCTGTGGCGTTCATCAATGAAGAAGGAACAAAGAAAACAGAATTTGCATGCTACGTTGAATTTTTAACTCCGACTCCGAGGCTGAAAGTTAACTTTTGGGCAGACTGATAAGACTGATTGGAAATGAAGTCATCAAGATTTCAGTCACACTTATTTATCGGCTTACTGATGGACTTATCGCATGAAATGGAATATTTCTGGACAGTTTTTAATTAAAGAAACAGTTAACAAAACAGCAGACAGCTTCCCTTTTAACATCTTCTAACCTCAGTATGATACTGAAACTGAAGATACTGACTACTAGGTGTTGATTTAGGTAGATTTAAGTCACATGTGTGAATGTGTGAGTTTCCCAGTTCAGTTATATCACAATTTTCATTTAATGACACAGTTCCACACCATCACTGACGGGATGCAGGTTCAGATGGAAATTAAGGTTCACCTTTACTCTAATACTAATTGCCAACTAGTCAAGTCAAGTCTGCAAGTATATAGCACATTTCATACGACAAGCGCAAACTCAATAATGTGCTTACTGCACAATTAATTAGACAACAGTCAGCAAAATATGGATACACTATTAAACTAAATACTTCCTTCCCAGCAGCCATTGGTCAACATGTTTTGTCACGACTCATATTTCATCCCTCACAGCTACGACTGCAAAGCCATTACAGAGAGCAATTAGTGCAAAGTTACTTAATTGGCTTGTGGCAATAGAGCTGTAAGCATGGACTGTTTTAGAAACTCTTCCTTGATTTTACACAATTACAAGAGAGTCTGCTACAAAACAGCAATCCTGTTAACCCAAGCTTCGTCTAAAGTTAGTGCTGCTGCAGAACAACAATAAGAATGATGACAGGGGCAGAAATGGGTCAATACATGTCTGTAACATGTGGCAGAAACAAAAGCCACAAGGTAACTGTAGAGTAACTGTGTGTTTGGCCTTCAGAGACAGAGTCGGTACAGCTCATGTTCCATTCTGGCCTGTCAATATTTTTTTCTTCTTTCTGGTATTTGCTTTCGGCAAGAGAATGGTGATGGTGTGTATGTTTTCAGTGTGCAATTGAGCGTGTCTTTGGGTATTCAATAAAACTTGACTCTTGCTCGTCTGATGGATTTATTGCCATTGGTAAATTATGTCAAGTTTGGTAGTATGCATTGTGCAGGGTGGTCTCACTCACTGGTTGTAGTAATTACTAGGAAAATGAATACACTGTTATATGTACATAACCCACATAATTGTGAACCAGGAGGCCCAACTTACAAGATACCATATTGATGATTTATTTGTAGACGGCGACCTCCAGTGGCCGTATTAATTATGACAGGAGTAATCAACTTCTATGGAGTGAAGTGAGGCAACGTAATATAAAAGACAAAGAAGCATGTTTAGGGCGGGCGGGGGGGCAATTTCACCCAAATGTGTCCCGTTTGAAACTAAAAGTCAACATTATTTTAAGTAAACCTGTAAATAAACCTCCGTTTGTATATATGTGGTGTCATCATGTAACTGCATCCAGTATTTTTTATTGATTTATAACATTAAATAGTGATTGTAACCCAATCCCAGATGTTTTTTCCTCCCGTACCAAGTACATGTTTAAAACCACGACTGTCGTGTTTAAAACGGCCCAAAATAAATTTCACATCATTAAATAAAACATTGGTCATATTTCGTATGATATCATAGAAACCTGTTAATGTGTTGCATTGTGTGAGAGTCCTAGGTGGTTTTCTGGTGTGATTCTTTCTGTTTCTCTTTTTTAAGTCTTTGAAATGTATACATAATTATTCCTTCCTTATTGTTGCTTTTAAAATGATCTAAAAACATACAGAACTTTTTATTTTAAGTATTTCGTAGCCTTTGAAGGTATCAATTATCCCTCATTTTCAGTTTTCACACAGACTTAGAAAATCCAGCATTAAACACTCTGCCATTCTTTAAGTCCACTGAGTGGTCTGCTCCATTGAGATATAAGTCCTCCCAAGAAAGCAGTGAAGAGTAAGCCGTTTCACACCATTTAATCACAAATCCCTGTGCTTTCTTTTCCCTTTTTTTTCCTCTCTCTTTCTGCCTTCCGCTATCTATTGATCTTTCTCTGGCCTGCAGACAGCTGAGCGGCTCTTCTGGATTTCGCTGACGCTGCGCCTGGTCCCGCCTGGCCTCCTCTGAGCAGGATGGACACTCTGGAGTCAGAGTTGACCTGCCCAATCTGCCTGGAGCTCTTTGAAGACCCGCTGCTGCTCCCCTGCGCTCACAGCCTGTGTTTCGGCTGCGCCCATCGCATCCTCATCTCCCACTGTGCCACCAACGAATCAGTTCAGAGCATCGGCGCCTTCCAGTGCCCCACCTGTAGATATGTCATTTCCCTGAGTCCAGAGCGTGGACTAGAAGGACTTAAAAGAAACGTGACCTTGCAGAACATTATTGATAGAGTTCAGCGGGCCTCATCTTCAGCCGGCCTCCCTCTGCCGCTGCCGTTGCCTGCGCCCCACAGCGGGCCCAACTCTCCCGGAGAGGAAGGGAGCAACAGGTTGGCGCTGGTCCCAGTCAGCGCCGCCATGTCCAGCCCGGGCACGCCTCCGGAACCGGTCCAGTGCCAGTTCTGCGAGCAGGACCCGCCGCAGGACGCCGTGAAAACGTGCGTGACGTGCGAGGTGTCGTACTGCGAGGAGTGCCTCCGAGCGACGCACCCGAACAAGAAGCCGTTCACCGGCCACCGGCTCATCGAGCCCATGCCAGACTCCCACCTCAGAGGGCTCCAGTGTCTGGAGCACGAGGAGGAGAAGGTCAACATGTACTGTGTCACTGACGACCAGCTGATCTGCTCACTGTGCAAACTGGTGGGGAGGCACAGAGACCACCAGGTGGCGGCACTGAGCGACCGCTATGAAAAACTCAAGGTGAGCACAGAAATTGATTAAATCATACTTTTTTGCTTCTTTGTGGATAATATAGCTTTTATAGCAACATGTCCTCCAAACCATACAACCATATTCGTGGTTTGTTCCTACTCTCTAATACGACACATATCAGCGTTTACTAAATTAGCGCCTCTAGTGGTGGGAGTAAATATGACCCATATCAGCGTTTTTCATCCTTATACCTAAATGTTACAGTTAAAGTGTGAAAATGGACGTTGTGAAAATGGACGTAGTTTCTGTAGGTTTAGGTTGCGGCAACAAAATAACTGGTTTGGGTTAAAATCTGTATATTTGTAACTCACTTACGTAAATGATGTAATCACACATTTGACACATGCAGTCCAGTTGCTACGTTGTTAAAAATAACTCGCCGTTAATTTTTTGTTTCAAACGGGACACAAACACCAGTCTCCTGGGTCAAAGTCCTGTCTTTGTTTGCATCCACCACCCCCCCCCCCCCCCCCC
>JAOVVB010120953.1:0-12508 GCA_028570985.1 Heterobranchus longifilis
ATGTGTGTGTGTGTGTGTGTGTGCGTGTGTGTGTGTGTGTGTGTGTGTGTGGTGTGTGTGTGTGTGTGTGTGTGTGTGTGTATAGGAAGTAGGGAATGGGCCATTTCCCCTTCCCACTTAATACCCCTGGCCCGTTTGGTGTTGGAGCTGGTGTGATTCCATCACAGTCTCTAGTTTTAATTATATTACAGCTACTGATATATATCCCATTTTCCTGTGAATAAAAAAAACTATATAAAAAGACACAAGTAAAGTATATTTCAGTCCCAGTGACTGTATAGGTTTACAGTATTGTCATTTTACCTTTCAGACATTGTTTTGAGTATTTGGCCCTCTTTTTTTTTTTACTTAATTATCACTGGAACATTATTAAGCATTACCCTATTTACACTATTCATTTCAAGACATTGCTATCATTGCCATAAAAATAGAGGCCGTCACCAGAAAGCATGGTGGCCTTTACTGTCCTCAACACTGCATTTAACACTGTTAAAGGCTGACTGAAAAGTCAGGGACACATTCCAAAAAGGAAAAAAAAAAAGATACTGTGAGGTCTTAGTTTTAGAAAAGCCAAGACACAGCAATGCTAAAAATTGTTAATAGCAATTATATCAACGTGAGTCTTAATCTGTGGTTATTTGAGGCACAATGAAAGACCCTAAAATGGAGAAAAAAAAGCCATCAAACAAATTAATGATTTCAGTAAACTGGCACATAAGTCATATTTTACAGATAACAGACACCCAGTCTACTTGATGTCAAGACTCTTCTGGGCTCAGAGCATCTCTCTGGTGCTGGTTATTGTACAAGGGAATCAGTAGGGAACAAATCAACACCTGCCAAATGACGCTGATGCACTGTGGGTATCTGTGGTCATAAACAATCTCTGGTAATAAACATTTTAATACAGTACTTAAATGGCATCCCTGGGTTGCAGGCAGACAGCGCTTATAACTGTGCCCTGAGGACTGAGTCTGTGTTCAATACAATAAAATGCCCAAAAAATAAACCATGCAATGTGTCTTTAAACCTGCATTAAATAATGTTTTGGTCACTTGGGGTATGTGGAAAAAGCTGTAAACCAAACACAACAGTAGTCTGGCTTACCGGATGAACAGTGCCTGGATAAAGCCTTACTTCCTGTGCACACAGGAAGTCTGCATTCCTGTTCTCAAAGTCCCTTCACTACGGGAATCAACAACAACAACAACAAGCTATCAACCTACACGCTGAAAATGGCAAGTTTTGAAGAAGATTTGGATCGTGCAATAGGGCAGGCCTGCTCTGTTCTTTCAGTGATTGTAAAGATCTACAAAGAATATGCTTACATGGCTTGCCTCCACACATGTAAATGTTGCATCGAAAGAAATTCCCTTCCAACCCTATTTTGCAGAAGCACTGTTGCTGTATCCGGGCATAGCGCTGCCCAATACGATTGTGATTGGTTTAAAGAAATTCAAACAAGCTGGAGAGTTTTTTTCCTTATCCACGAGTGGAAATGAACTGAAGGCAGACCTTCCTCCAGCGCTGACGCAGCACTGTGGAGATAGGTCTGGCTACGTGAGACTACTGTAACAAAACAGTGACACATTATCAGTTTATGAAGTTGTTGTGGCACACATTAGCAAACAGTTGCCTATTGATACATCCTACAGACATGGAGCAACATTAGCTTTCATTTGGAGTTGTGTTGACTGTCCACCTGATGAATGTAAATCCAATATTCACTCTTGCCAAGTAGTTTTTACGTACAAGGAATTTGTCTTGATGTAATGGTGCATTACAAAAAACAACACAATAGGAATAAATAAATAAATACAAGACACCGGCGTCCAACTAAGCCTCCTCGATCGCCAGTTGGTAAAAACTTGCTGTGTGCTAGCTGTCAGTGGTGAGCTCTTGCCATATGATTGTTGGGTGGGAGTGATGGTGAGTCTCCCAGACAACAGTGACCCAATCAATACAAGTGCAATTCCTGGTGAGTAGTGTGCCCTTGGACTGCCCCATGATTGTTTTCAATGTGATTGAGCAGCTGATACTGGGACCAAAAGATGGTGCTGATCTCTTACACACACTTGTGAGCCTCATTCATGGTGCAATTAACCTCCAGGATGATAAAGCCACTGCATTAGTCAGCTTCACCCAGACAAGACTCACCAACAGAGTTTGCTGAAAGTAGGACTGCATGATGTAATTATTCCAGCTGGTCAGGTCAGGCACATTAACTGTAAAATACCATCCACATTCAACACATCAAAGCCACTCGTGCTCTTTGAGCCCAATGAGAACAACCCTCAGTTGCAACAGCTGGATGTTGGTGACAGCTTGATAGAGATTTGCCAGGCAAAAGTCCCTTATGTGAGAGTCCCCATCGGTAACCACACAAAACATGATGTGACCCTGTCCAGCAGAACTGCTTTAGGGAGCATTGAGTCAGTAGTAAAAATAATAAAGACTGATGAGCTAAACCCATCTACATCAAGTGCCACTCAGGTAGCTGGCAGTAATGAATCGCCAGAAAATTGTGAAATCAGGAGCATTCGCACGAGACAACAATGATATGGGGTGTATAACAAGCTTGGAAATGTCTATCACACTCAATGGCAATACTCCTATTCAGAAATCCTATGCCTCCATCCCAAAACCCCTTTACAAGGAGGTAAAGGAGTATATTGCGGACCTTCTGGCAAAAGGGTGGATTGTGAAGTCTAAATCCCCTTACTCAGCACCTGTTGTCTGCGTGCATAAGAAGGACAGGACGTTCAGACTCTACCGATTACCATCTCCTGAACCAGCGCACAGTCCCCGACCGCCACCCCTTACCGAGGATCCAAGACCTCACAGACACTCTGGGTGGGTACATTTGGCATTCCACTCAGGCCTACAAAATCCTGTTCAGGTCCTGTTTAGACGAGAAGTCAGATATGTTGGTTGTCTGGTCTCAGCCGAGGGTGCGCACATTGATCCTAAAGACCTGAAGGCAGTGTATGCCCTGAGAGAGGAAAAACCTGCTACTGTCGGAGACGTGAGGAGGATCGTTGGCTTTCTGGGCTATTGCCGCTCATATACACAAGATTTCTCCAGAATGGCAAAACCCATCTATGAGCTTCTACAGCCAAAGAGGAACCCGGAACAGTCTCAGGTGAGGGGTGGGGGACAGAAAGGAAAGGGTACACAGCTACCGTCCAGGACTCCAGTCCAATGGACTGAGACACACCAAGAAACACTGTGTAGGCTGATTGACATGTTGGCGAATCCCCCTGTTCTCGTCTATCCAGACTTTGAACTGCCTTTCGTGCTCCACACGGATGCTTCCGATAAAGGGCTGGGAGCAGTCCTTTACCAGAGCCAGAGTAGTACACTGTCATTGGATACAGCTACAGAACCCTCACACCGGCTGCCAGAAACTACAGGCTCCACTCAGGGAAACTTAAGTGGGCCGTTTGCGAGAAATTCAGGGATGAGTTGTTCTATGCTCCAGGTTTTACCATCTACACAGACAATAACCCCTTGACGTATGTCATGAGTACTGCTAAGTTGAATGCTGCTGGTTTTAGGTGGGTGGGTGAACTGTTAGATTTTAGGTTTGACATACGGTACAGACCTGGCAAAGCAAATGTCAATGCTGATACTCTGTTGAGATGTCCCCTCGACATCAACAAATTTGTCACAGAGTGTACAGAGGAGCTGCCTAGAGAAGCTGTAACTGCTACATGGGATGGCTGTAGGGCAAACAAGGATGGAGATGTTGCTGGGGTTGCTGTCCTCATTCTGTCACAAGGTGACCAGGCAAAACCAACTAGCAGAGAAGTTGTGTAACCCATTGATCTCGCCGAACTGCAAAAAGCCTAGAGAACAGATCCAGTGATAGGCGAGATTCTCAAAATGAAAGACTCTCGTCAAACACTCACAGATGACATGAAATGTAGTGCAAGGGGCACTGTCAGGAAAGTAATGCGCGAGTGGACAAAGCTCCACATCGAGACATCAGCTAGTCTTAGCTGCCAGCTTCAAGTCACTGGTCCTCAAGCACTTACACGATGACATGGGTCATGTCGAGACTGAAAAGGTCCTCAGCTTGCCAAGGCAAAGGTTCTATTGGCCATACATGAGACGAGAGATTGAAGCATATGTTACCAGACAGTGCCCATGCATAAAGCAAAAGAAGCCAGTGACACACATAAGAGCCCCAATAAGCACAAGCTCACCAATGGACTTGCACTTGGAGCCCAGCAGAGGAGGTTACTAATACATCCTAGTTGTCGTTGATCACTTTACTAGGTATGCACAGGCCTACCCAACCCACAATAAGTGTGGGAGAACAGCAGCGGAGAAGATTTTCAATGACTATGCCCCCAGGTTCAGCTACCCCTCAGCTCTTCCGAACCCTACAACAAATGAGCAGGGTGGGACACTCACAAATGACCCCTTATCACCCCCAGGGTAACCCAGCCGAATGGTTTAACCGGACTGTGCTGCAAATGCTGCAAACCCTAGGTGAGAAGGAAAAGGAAAGGTGGAAAGAGTACCTTCCCCAGATTGTACATGTGTATAATTGTACATGCCATGAAGCAACTGGGTACTCTCCTTTCTTCCTGCTTTTCGGATGACACTCACGTTTGCCCACAGACCTGTTGCTCAGGCTGACCACAGATGATGTACCCCAGACGGCAAGGGGCTATGCTGCGAAATGGGTGGAGTGGATGACTAATGCATACTGGATAGCTTCGGAGAACAGCAGAAGCTCAAGTGCATGTGGAAAAAAGTATTATGTATTATTACACACAAAAGGAGTGGTACTGCAACCTGGAGATTGGGTGCTGGTATGAAACCTGAGGGAAAGAGGTTGTCCTGGAAAGTTACAGGCACATTGGGAAAATACTGTTTATATCGTGAAAGAACAGATCAGTGACAATCCAGTCTACAGGGTTGTCTCAGAGATGGATGGGAACAAGTCACGAGTCCTGCATCACAACATGTTGCATCTCGTCAATGACTTACCTGTTGAACTACCTGTAACAAAAAACTAAGACATCATCAGAGAACAGGAAAAGGGAAAATGCTGCTGAAAGAGGAAGAGAACCGCAACAGAGCAGTGAAACAAGTTCTGGTGATGACGATGATTGCACCTACTACAAACTAAGATATAACCTGAGAATTGGGAATAGAAAAAAACATCACACCTACCAGTGAACCCCTGGAGGACTTCAGTCCCTGCTGAATCCAGTTAGACAGCCAGTAATGGACAAGCTGCAAGGGAAAGAGGATTAATGCACATGGAGAGATCAATTGTAAAACTGACAAGAGGACAGGGTGAAACCGAACAAGACCAGTGTGGTGAACAGCAAAACATGGAAACTGACAGTAACGGTGAAGAGGAGGAAGAGGTGAGGGATACAGAGCCAGGGGTCATCCATGCACAGTAGATTGAGGTGTAGGAGTTGCATGTTGTTAGTCAAGCAGTACCAGATGTCAGTTCATCATGTGTTGTATTGTGAATGGGTGAATTGTGGAACTTATGTGAAGATTATTATGAACAAGATATCTATGGTTTAAGTTTAAGAGAGATAAATTATGTTTAATAAAGAGACAGAGAACAGCCTGCTGAAACGATACAACTGATGTCTCCTGTCTCTACTTTCCCTGTACCAAAAGAGGACACATCTTCTGTTCACCGGTAACTCACACCTGAGGCCTGTAACACATCCACTAGAGCAATATAAACATGGCGACGTTGGAGAAGGTCATAATGCCATTAAATACATCGTGATAGGTGGATGGAGAATTATTATCACTGATATTACCAATGAGAGAAAATACTTTTAAAATGTCTTCGTCATGTATGGTCGCGTCTCGCTTTAACTACTTGTGACACTGCCCCCACGATTTCTGGTGGTACTGCACCGTTTCGTCCATATTTTTCAGAAAACAGACAGAAGGCTTTGTCTAACATTGAGCATGCAAAAACTGCAGATCTAGCCAAGTGTAACAATCATATTTAGATTTAAAAATCTAGTTAGTCTTGTTTTTACATGCTTTCTAAAAAAGACCCTTAATTTAATTCAACTTAATTAACATAATTAAAATAAAGTATCATGCCTTGTATCATGAAATGTCTGTAAAACATCCACTTCAAGGCTAGACGCCTTATTTTTGCATTAACAGGCTTACAGTAACTAGATTGTCTTATAGATCTTATTTCAAGATTTTATGTGCTAATGACAGCCTGACTTATTTTAAGACTCTAAGAATCTTATCAAGTAAAATTCACTTACTGTACTGGCAGCCAAATGTCCTTGTTTTTAGGGAATGTATGCTTTTATCTAGCTATAGCATAATATACAGAATATTTGAGAATCTGCATGGAGTCAAGGATTGTCTGTGACACAGCAGCAGCGGGCCACACTGCCAGCAGAGACCCATCAGAACAACAGAGACTCCATCAAGAAACATTCCTGACTGACATCATGAGCGATGAGTAACATTTTGCTGAACAGGGTCAAGGTCATTCATGTTCGTATTACGTGTGTACTGAATACAAGGTCTGATGCATGTACCCGGGGGCCATGCAGTTCTCATTTAATCAAGCTGTGGCTGTCTTTGTTCCTTTTCACTGCTGGATGAGCCATCACAGCAGGGATCTTTAACAAATAAAACAAGTGGGCAGTTCACATAAGAAGTCCTTACCTAAATGACACAGCCTGTCCTCCAAAAAATGTCCCCATACCTTGTTAGAATTGTCCCAAGATGGCAGCGGCAGAGACGCATCTCACAAGCCTAATGCGGACATATTTATATCTATGCCATAAATCAATGGGTAGCTACTAACAAAATAAGAACGTGGATACGAATGAAAATAAAAGGAAATGTGTTCATATATTGCTTCCTGCATGAGGCCCAATTTGTTGTACTATTTATATGTGCTTTCTTATAAAAGACAAGTTAAAGGCCCTACGAGGAACTTTGGACAAAAACTGTAGTGTTTCAACATTCCCAAGTAATGGTATGTCTTCATAATAAGCAACAGCAAGATATAGCTCGATAGAAAGGCCAACATTATAATGTTACATTATAAGCCAGTTTTACTAATATCCACCATGGCCTAAACCTCATCTGACTACAAAATAAATTACTGTAGTCTTTCTGTAACATACCAGTAGCAGTATGTTAGCTAATGTTACCAGCCCAAGTATTCGGAGGACGTAACTTCAAAGGATGTAAATTCATATATTGATGTACAACCACATCTCGCAATGCATTTCCTAAATAAAATAGACATAATACATACCTATCTAGGAGGAAGAGGGCCAATTGAGCATCGGTTTTTAATCCTTTCAGATTCCGTTAGCAACTAATGTTGACTCGCGTTTTCGCCTCTGCTCGATCACTTTCCCTTTTAGTTTTTCTCTGTTTTTTGTTCAATTCTTTCTTTTTTCCTTTTTGCTAGTCTTGCCCCAGGCTCGTATGCTTATGTAGGTCATATGGAGACATAGGTAGTAAATTGAGACTGTTTCATAACCAGTCAAAAAGCTCTCGTCGAGCCTTTAAAAACACATTTCCTCCACATGCTGAACAGAGGGCACAAAGAATGGACAGTATGAATTCAGGGTAAATGTCTTTGATCCTCTTTCTATTGTCCTTTACCCTCTGCCATCTGAAAGAGTGCCAGAGATGATGACATGTTAAAATGCAGACACCCACTGAGGCTTTTCACAAGACACAACTGAAATATCAAAGCTGCATTACATACATTCTTGATAGAAACTGTCAGAGAGGATCTGGGAAGACTTACAGCTTGTACAGGATAAAACCATGTGGGTATACAGAGTTCATACTGCGACGTACTGTAAGTTAAAAGACAGTGGATAAGAAATAGCTGCCTATATATCACAAATCCCATTTTGCAGATGACAGTGGCAATTGCTTTTTTCTGCTTTTATCAAGTGGTTCAGGCATACTTAGATGTGCAGAACTCAGAAGTGTGAAAATCGTCAGCAAAAGCAAAATCCCACCCCACAGCAAATAAGGCGTTTCCCATTTCCCCAGTGTCAGTTGCATAAAAACTCAGCAACAGCCCTGACGAATCTTTCTCCTCTTCGTTTTCTTTCTATTTTCCCAAATCTGCTGTCAACAGATCCTCGAGAATTTCAATTTTGTGACATTTGTGGGCGAGCAAATTCAAAGCTGTCGAGAAAAAGCATTGATACCCGCAGAGATACTGAGAAAATGCAATGCATTTCCCCCACAACAGAAAATTCGCAATTGGAAGTTTCAGAGAGGAAGCAGTGGCCTCAGACACAGCTCAAAGACATGGTTACTGGACTGTTCAATACTAAACGAAGATTTTTTTCTCTGGAGACCACTGAAGCCTTCCTGGAGCGCCGCGCTGCAGACTTCTCCTCTGTGGCAGCCTTCAAGGTGCAGAAGATAAGAAAAATGAAAAATGACACTGTGGGGAGGCTGAGCACTGGTTATGAAAAAGTAGACACGCTCTCTCCAAAGCATTGTTTATTTAGACTTGTTAGTATAGTGTTTACAGTGTATAGTATAGTGTCTTTTATGCTCTTGATGATACAGAGCTCTTCACAATGAATTGATGTCCTACCTTATATATCCGATGTATCCCTCTACTGCACACATGATTATACCATCATGGGAAAATATGTTACATTATTTTTTATCACTTAAAATGAACTTGAATTAACATATTTGTATTCATTTTTACAAATAATATTTTTGGGAGGGTACTTTTGGGTATGTTGCCATATGGCAACAACGTGCAACGATGGAAACGATGTGAACAATATGAATGTCATGTTTCATTTCATAAGAAATATGAGCAACATGAAATTCATACAAGATCTCACAAGTTTCTTGAATAGATTTAAATACTTTTGTTCACTTGAAATGTTTAAATTATTTTTTACAAATACATGTAGGGGCCTTTTGACTAAATCTAAATCACATTGTCTGTGAGAATAACAATTGTTTGTATGCTTTCCATTCAGGCCTGGAGGGATTATTTTCCTTTTTTGACTTCAGGTTTTCACCCTTTTCCACTATTGGAGGCGCCTCTTAATTCCCCCTCATCTTAAATAGAAACCTAAATGAAAAGCCAAAGGTCAAGGTCAGATTAGCCTACTTTTCTCAAACTTTCTTCATCTACTTTCACATTGTTGCACCGTCCATTTCAGTCAAAAATGCATGTAACACACATGTAACCTGAACGTAATACAGTACATGCCTGTCTCCTCTCCCTCTGTCAGTTAAATCAGAATCAATAAACCTTAACCCTAACTGTCATCAGGAGGTATAGCCTCCAATGGCCTCAGCCTTGCTATAGAAGTACTGACAGGTTCATGTTCTAAACAAAAGTGTACGGTTACAAAAACATACGTGTCAGTAATGCATGCAACAGAACTGTAAAACATTGTTGCATACATGCAACAACCTAACAACCCTCTAGCTATATAGTTTAGAGAACTGACAGAAAGACTCAGAAAGTCACAATTACAAATCTGTCTGCTACTTCAGCACCATGTACAGCGCCACATATTCATCATTATACAGCACAGTTAGGCTGCTGATATTTCAGAGCCATGGTCGGGGCCGTAGATTCTAACTGGCACAAACCTCAGTCAGATAAAGGATCAATGAGTCAGGCAGACTAGACTAACATATTCAACTAAACAACCCCTCTGACCTGCACTTTCTCTGCTGCTAGGATGGAGAGGGGGGGTGGTAGGTTAATAAAAGGCATGCATTTTGGTAATTTTGATATAAACAATTACAATTAGCCCCACTTCCACCAACTTTAACATTAAAATGATTAATCTTTCACTTAAATGCATCTGTAAGAGACAATCCGGGAGCACACCAGGCAAAATCAGGCCAGGGGGGTAAAATGTGTGTGTGTGTATGTGTGTGTGTGCGTGTGCGTGTGTGTGTGTGTGTGTGTGTGTGTCTGGGTAGCTAAAGTTGTGAGAGACCAAATATTGGTAGACCTAAAATATTGGACTTAAATTCATCAGGTGGCAAGAAACATGACTCCAAATATATGATAATGATTCTTTGTTACACAGTCGCCATTTTAAAAGGTGATATGTTGGCTCAGGGGTTGAGCGTGTGCCCCGTATACTGTACATAAGTCCTTGCCGCATGGTCTTTGCTGCACGTCATCCCCTCTCTCTCTTGCACTTTTCCTTTCGATCTTCAGCTGTATTATCAATAAAAGGCAAAATGAGTATCTCCAGCATCAACCATATGTCAATGTTATGTTCACACCTTGTTTCTGCTGCCTCCGGGAGGCCACAAGATCAGTTATTGTAGGTTTAAGTAAAGGATTGGAATACTTCCACCATTGCCTACTACTAACAAACTATACTCAGGGCTCCAGACTAAATTCTTCCACCTGGAGCCAGTGCTCCTTACTGAAAATGTTAGGAGCACCAGCACAAAATGTAGGAGCACCACTAAAATTAACATGCAACGATAGACAACACATTCATATTTTTTCCATCTTAATTGAATTACTGATATATGCTTTGGAAATAGACAATTTACAGAAATAAAAATGTACTGTTTTATTTTAAAGGAAAAATCACAAAGTAAAGTAATCCTTTCAAAAAAAAAAAGTCAAACAAATGTGCTCACTGATGAAGTAAGCATGATGTCCTGAAGCAGTCCTTCACAGTGTTGTGAATCATCACACAGTGTGCCATAAAAATAATCACAAAATAACATTAGTTGGTTAAACAAGGCTTATATTGAAGGGATTTGAACTGTGATTTGCTCAGCCTCCCAAAGTCAGTGAAGCCACTAATCAGCTGTAAGGGTTTTTATCTTATCAGGCCAGTTCTTTTTCAACTTCAATTTTTGGACTGAATTGCATTTTAATTTTAAGCCATGTAAGCACATGTGAAGCTCGACAAAAAAGCTAAAGTCTTCATAACAGAACAGCCTAAATGTGTGTGTGTGTGTGTGTGTGTGTGTGTGTGCATGCAGGGGGATGGGACGGGACACTTATGTGTGTTTGTAATGGTTGGGAATCCCCTGGATTAAAAAAAGAAGGAAAAAAAGTGTGTGTGGGGGGGGGCATATTTGCAAGCCCAGTACTCCTATAAATTTTGTCTCCAAAAATGCTCACAAAATGCAACTAAATGCTCGCAGTCTGGAGCCCTGGTACTGTCATTGTGATTTATAAGAAAAGCATGCCTAATGATAGTATCCATTATGAAATATACCTACTATGCAATTTTCACATTTGCAAATGTATCTCTAGTTCTGAGCAGTCTCAGGAGAGCAACATCCTGAGGGAGGAGATTTCAGTGATTTGCAGATGTCACAGCGAGGCAGGAAAATCCATGTTCAAATTAAAAATGCAGTGTAAATTCTCACCGCAGTGTTAAAAACCCATAGCTGTAGTCCCTGCTTACACTAACCTGGTGACTCCAGGCATTGTTGTTGATGAAAAGAAGCAGCCTGATCTGTCTTCTAAATAGAATTCCTGTGTTGAAATGTGCCCCAGCAGCAGATTCGCTCTGCATTTAATGAAACACACACACACAAACATTTCATACGGGGTCTCAAGGTGATAACAGGATTTGATAAGTATTGATTTACGCAAGTAATATGAGACCCTCCTACATACTGTACATCAAAAGTCTTTGACATCGCCGTTATTTGTTTGAGATAAAGCTATCCATCATGAGACATTCAAAAATGAAAGCTGAAGAGTTGACAGAAACGCAACCCAGTCACGAGAATAAAATGTTGGCACTGCAGATTTCTGAAAACCACAGATGCGTTGAATCTCGATGTTTCTGAACCGCTGCAGCCCGTTCCCATTGCCTACTCGTCACATACTGATGCTTTGTTTTTCTGACACTGGGGAGCCCGATGCATCAAACTATGATGCAGTCAAAGTCACAGTCAAAGTTTTAAAGGTCCCATATTGTAAAAAGTTGGAATCCCATGGCTTTTTTGATTATAAAGCCGGTCGAGGTGCTAAATACAGTGAAAGTATCAGAATGCTCAATCCACGGAGAAATGCACACAACTTGTATTTGGAAACAGCGCCTTTAAACTAGCTGCCAGAACTTCTGTATGGTTGTGATGTCACAACTATATATATAGTATATAGTATACTTCCCCTATAATAGTACAGGCCGCCAGGCCAACAGGAACCCCTGCCAGGTCTACGGCTGGGTACCGAAGTCTGTACTTTTAAGGGTACTGACCGAATTACGTCGCTGCTACTGAGGACTGATTCACGTTAAATGAAACAATGCCAAATGTTGGTACCTGACAGCGTCTTCATTGTTTCATTGCTTCTGTCTCTCTCCATCTCCCTTGTTCACCCACACACACACCCACATGCAGCGGAGAGAGAGAGAGAGAGAAAGTAAAGAGAGAGAGTGCAGCTTATTTAAAGTGCAGTGGTAGATTCCCTGCCTACCAACACGAGGGTCGCAGGTTGGAGCCCCCGTGTTTCCTCCGGCTTGGTCGG
>JAOVVB010120961.1:0-12508 GCA_028570985.1 Heterobranchus longifilis
ACGCCCATGTTGTTAAAGTAAAGCAGCATGATGACATGAGAGCAGAGCACGCATCCCTCCCAAACATCTGTAGCTGTCGTAATATCTTAATATTTTGTAACTGTATTTGGTTGCCACGCCGACTTCTTCCCTTCTGCCAGTGAAACGCTGTGCTTCTTAGACTTCAATACAAACATGCTTCTGGCTTGAAATTTTCACATTCTTTCTCGTCTAAGCTGTTGTTTTTGCATTAAGGAATGAAGAAATTTTAAACCAGCTCACGAGTGAGCTGGACGCTCTGGCTGTAAGCTGATGGAGAGAAACCCAGTTGCAAAATATGGGGGGAAGTTGCAAATATCTCACTAACACAGCTTTGATGAGGAATTGAGTTCATGGTTAAAAAGATGTTGAATATATGTTGTCTAGTCAATGCTTCCTGAATGCAGACGGAAAACTTTACCCGTGCTTCTGCTTGAGGAACCCATTCAGTTCAGTTGATTCATTGATGCCAAAATGCCAAATTTTCAAAATAAATTTAAACATTGGATTCGAGGTGTTAAAAAATAAAATCCTCTATAATCCCACAGGTGGTGCACTCTAAACTATTCACACACTGACAGGTAGCATAGCATCCCGTGTGATAGGAGCGAATTATTTGCTACGTTTAGAATTGTTAGTGTTAAAAAGAAAAAAAAAGAAAGAAAAAAAAAAGTGAGCTTTAGTGAGGTCAGGTGGTGAGGAGGTCTGAGACGCAATCAGTGTACCAGTTAATTTCTTTTTTTTACGTTGAAGGCAGGTCTCGGGTTCTTCCAGTCCAATGTTGGCAGACCTTATGTTTATAAAGCTCACTTTGTAACCTTGGATCCAGTGAAGGGATAATTGTAACGATAAAACATACAGAGACATTCTGTACAATCATGAGCTTCCAACTTCGTGGCAAGTGTTTAAAAAAGGAATCCGGGTGTGTGACGGTCAGGTGTTTACAAACCTTTTTGCCAAATAACGTCTGCTGCTGGGTGGAATGTAATCCCGTAGTTGATTGAGAGCTACAAGTTTAATCGTGGAAGAGAAAAATCAATAAAGCTGCAAAGAATTTTAAATAAAATTACTGTGACAATAGGTGCAGTACATTACTGGTGGTCTTTTTGACAAGCCATATTTAAGCAGGGTGATATTTCTTCACATGGCCTGAGACACGAAAGAGAGCTCAATGTGTTTGTGTGCAGTGGGGTAGAATTCAGGGTGTCCTCCTTTCCCAAAATAACCACTAACATGGGGCCATATCAGGATTCGCTCAGTTACTGTGTTTGTGTGCATGAGTGAGGAAGAGGGTTAGAACATGTAATGTTCCCTCACACACACACACACACACACACACACTAGACAGTGTGTGAAGAAGCTCATTTATCCTACTGTGGCATGTTATTATTGCCTAGTTTATGTGCGGAAACTTTTTTTTTTTTTTTTTTAACTTTGGGAGGAAAGTAAAAAAAAAAAATCACTGCTTGAGGAACATCCTATAAACCCAGCCAATCGAAGACTGGCCAATGGTAAACTCGTGGATCGGTTGGTTTAGATTCGAATGGAAATTATTCTTTGGTGTATAATGTTTTTTTCACTCAGGAACGAGACACAAATGTACAACCATGGCTTAAGAAATCCAGCAATGTCCCTGGGACGCCCCCCCCCAACCCACACACACACACACTGTTTGGCAGCAGATGGAGTCGGTGTGCTATAAAGGGAATTTTTCTGATTTGCTGCTGTATCTTGTGTATTAATAGGTGGATCTGTGTTGCCAGAAAGTGAATTTAAACCTACAGTGAGGAATCGTGCTTTAGTTAAAGAATTTTCATTAAAGAATTGTAAAAAGCATTAAAAATAAGAAACACACATTCTTGGCTTCCAAAGCAAAACTATATATAGGCTGTAACCAATTTCATACAAAAGCACTTATCTTTACCACAGCAGCAAAAATAAAATCTCTACACTCTACTGTCCATGTGGAATCAGTTCAGTTTCTCTGTGGGACATAAAAAAAAAATCCCCACTATGGGTTAACACACTGATCCTGATCCCAGTGTTAACCCTAACTTGCTCAACTAATTGGCAGTCCATTAGTGCTCCTCCTCATTCTGTGTACCAATCACCCCAACACAGCTATCAGAGGAGCTGGAAAGTCAGAAGCAGAAAATGGGCATTTTGACATTTGAATAAAAACCTGAACGGCAAAGTATGTTAAAAATAACCTGAACGGTATTTTTAAATAAGATCTTGCTTACAGATTTGAGAGAGAGGGGGGGGGGTCTGACCCCAGCTGAGTTCGCTAGGACGAACAGAAGGAGTTTGTTTGTGTTTTGTGTTTGTGATGTCACTGCAAAGGTGTCACGGGTACAGCACACCGGGTCACCATCGGCACAGGCAGATGCGCAGGGGTTATGGGCTATTCGACCGGCACGGCGTGTCCTCAGAGAGGAGCGTGAGTAACACAGCGCATTCTAGCGCCGTAAACGCTGCAGTGTTTAGAGAGGGAGAGATGAGGTAGGGAGACTGGGAGGGGTGGGGGAGGGGGGGCTGTGGTGTTGGAGATTGCTGTGTCATTGGTGCACTCTGCATGCTCACTGGCGCCCTCTTTCACTAGCGCTCTCTCTCTGCTGCTTTCCCTTTTATTTTCTCTACCTCTCTCGAACATCGTGACAGTATGCCGAAGCCTCGCCCCCTCCTCCTCCTCCTCCTCCTTCAGCCACGCAGCACGAAGTAGTGCATCTTTCGTCTACGACAACGTGTGTGTGTGTGTGTGTGTGTGTGTGTGTGTGTGTGAAGGGGAAATTGTGAAATCGGATGACGTTGTTGAAAGTAAACGTGGGAATCCTATATATTTGAGCTCAGATAAACAAACGACGTTTTAAAGATAAGCTGTGTGTGTGTGCCGGCTGCTGTTGCTGAGGTAGCAGAGTAGTGCAGATGAAATCTCGGTGAAGGGTGAGCACGGAAGAAAGAGGGGCGGGGGAGGAGCAGGAGATGCACGTGAGCGAAGAGGTTGCGATTGTCAGGGGGCGGAGCTTAGTATCAGGCAATACCCTGTTTCTTTCGCCTTGCCTGCTTCTGTCGCTCTCCATCTTCAGTCCATCTGCCGCCGCCTCTCGCCTCTTTCGCTCTTTGCGCTGCTTCATCCTTCACCGTTCTAAATCTGAGCAGCAGGTTCAACAGGATTAATACACACACACACACACACACACACACACACAAACACACATGCTGGTGTTTAGTGTTTTGCGAGTTTGTATTTTCTTACCTCCTTAACGGAACGGTGGCTGCTTTCCTGACCCGGTAGTCTGTGTGTGTAGAGAAACCGAAGGGCAGCTGGGGTGTGTCTGGACCGCGTGTGTATGAGAGAGAGAAGAGAAAGCCGCCAGAGCAGCCGGAGAAGGAAGGATGGTTTTGCCGATAAAGCTGCTCCTGCGAGTGCATGTCTCCGGGGCGACAGAGCCCTGCCCCTTCTCGCCATGAGCCGGGTCAACCGCGTCTCCTGCTCCATGCTCAACTGTTTCGTAAGTGCAGTGTGTGTGTGTGTGTTTGAGAAGGAGTGTATGTAGATGTGAACAAGTGGTGTTGATGATCTGGTGTGAAGTGTGTGTGTGAGTGAGTGTTAGCACGTGAGCTTACAACGCTAACCGGAGTGACTGAGAATCCTGTTCTCAGAGAGAAAGGGAGAGATGTGGAAAAATATGCTGTTCTGATTCCTTCGCTTTTATTCTGGCCGTGTTTGTGTGAGGACGAGGATGTGCTCGCTCTGTGCTTTAGAATACAGAACCAGATTTTTTTTATTTTGGTAATTTAAGTAAAAAGTTCATATTTCATCCTTCCTTCCTCCAACTTCTGTCTATTTTCTTCTTTTCCCGTTTTCAATTTTCTGTCTTCTGTCATTTCATTTGTTCCTTTATTTTGTCAGGTTTATTAGCATGTATGTATAAGCTTACAGTATTACCGGTTTGTTTTTCTCTTTCTTTCTCTCCCTCCTGTTTTTTTTTTTGTGTTCTACATCTCTTCTTGTTTCTTTCTTTTTACTTTCTCTTTCTGCTTTTTCTTTTTTTTTTGCTCTGTCAAATCTTTTTTTTTTTCATTCTTTCTTTCCTTCCTGTCCTTTCTTTTCACACATCAATAGTGTCATCTAACTCCTCAGTCCAGTTCCAGCACATCTTGTTCTTTCTTTCTGTCCATCCTGTCCATCCACTTAGGTCACTTGTACATGTTTTCCTGAGCTCCAGTAGGCCCTTTTTCGTGTGTCTCATATGTCCATGTCCTTGGCTGTGTGTTGAAGTTTCTCTGAACCTCATAATTTTAATGTTCTTGTGTTGCTGGAGGATGAGATGATGATACGTTAGGTCTGGGACCCGGAGGAGAAAGCGGTGTCTCTGTTCTGCAGATGACCTCTTGATCTCTCGGCATCGCTCCACGCCCTGCACGCTGACTCTGAGGCTGGTCTCACACTGGGCATGATAACTCACAAAGTACGACTGCACGCCCTGTTGTTCTGCACCCTGCGGGTTCTGCCGCACTCTCTGAAACAGCATGTGGCCGTATGAACCTAGTTGGTTTGGTGATACAGAAACAAACAAAAGAGGAGGAGAGTACAGTGGAGTCTTTGCACTGACACCTAATAGTGTTGATTATTATAGAGAAGAGCGGCTCTCTCGCATGCCTTCCCACTTTCAGCTACAGCCAGGCAGTTCAGACCACAAGACCGGCGAGTGCGATGAATTTACACACATTTCGGAGACGAACAGGATGCACTGATGATGTCTCATTCTAAAACAGGGTGCCCTGTACCAGGCTTGAGAGAACTTCTTTTTACTTTTATTTTTCTTATGAGTGTTTGAGTGTGTTCACACCACTCAGACAAACAAGGAATGTGTACATGGAGGTCCTAATTTGAAAGCAGCCTGATTGGCTGATCGTTTTTTTCTGGGGGTGTTGAGACAAAAGCAGAGATGAGCGTGAAAATGCAGTCGCAGCGGGAGAAGGATGAATAGTAACTTTCAGTGACTGTGTGTAGATTGTAACCTGAGTGAGTTAGGTGAATAATTTGGATGACACTTGGCCTTAAAAGTCACCATATTGGTACAGGAATTAAAATGAACACACTGAACAATGAGTAACGGGAACCAGGACTAAAATTTTGCGTACAGATAAATAAACTGCAAAAGTCTTGTAGAACAAGAGGTGTGTGTGTGTGTGTGTGTGTGTGTTGCGTTGCTGTCTGGAAGGAGGTCTGGCTGTTCGTTTTACACTCAGTCATGGTGCCTGTGAGTTTAGATCAATGCACGAGGAGCATTTTTAATCCAATTTCTGTGTTTGGATGGTTTGTGATGGATTTCTGAAATGCTTTATCAGAAGAGATTTCAGTGAGATTTCATAACCGGGGGAACAAACAGTATAATCTTGAAATACAAAGGAAAGAGGATCAAAATACGTTATTTATTTTATTTTTTCCCCTGCTGTTACTCCAATGTGCTTTTAAGACTATGTCACTTTTGTTCCATTTAGTAAATTTATAATAAACTCCTCCTTAACCTCTGTTTATTTAATAGATCACTACGTGGAGACTGGTCTTTCTTTGATTCCTTTTTTTTTTTCCTTTTTTATCTTTGATTTTTATTTATTTATTTATTTATTTATTTTTTACACTGAAATTCATTCTTTCCACTTTTCTTTTTCTTTGTCTTGGCGTTTTTTTCTCTGTTCATTTTTAGAATAAGCAATGCTTTTTATTTTTTTTCCTTTTTAACACTATCCCGTTAACTATCCCTGTGGTGAACTAAAGTGAACCTCAGTCAGGCCTGTAATGAAGTTTAACCCTCTAATGATTGTTTTTTTTTTTTTTGTGTGTGTATTGTGAAAGTAGTCTGCTGTTTTGAGACTGAGCGCCGTGGCCTCTGCGTCCTTTCCGGAGCTCAAGGTTGCCGAGACGGAAACGTGTTGCCATTTTTAGATGAAAGCGGTAATGAGTGTTTGGATTCAGACTGAGCACTAAACGGCTCGGGTTGAACAGCCAAAGTTTTTTTTTTTTTTTTTTTTTTTTTTCTTCCCCATTTCTGATGCTCTTACGCTGTTCAGCTAAACCAATCAGACCAGCAACACAAGCTTTGTGTGTGTATGTGTGGCTTCCTTTCAAGTATCTGCTTTCGTCTACATTCAGGATTATTACTGTAGCTCTGTTTGTGTGCACGTGTGATAACTCCTATGGTGGCTCATATGAGCTGGCACCGTGTCCAGCGCTGCCCAGCGAGTGAGAAGCACTAAACCGAGCCTGCAGATGGGACACTGATGTACATCACATCCACTTTATTGGAGGTTATTACCATGTTTAGAAGTGAAATTCTTCTTAAAAATCATTTCCCTTAACTTAAAATTTTTTTTTTTTTATCAATTCTTTGTGTCATATTCTAAATCAGAATGATTTAATATTGGATGCATTTTGACATTTCCTCATTGGCCTCATCAGTTCAAAAAAATCCCAGCGACTTAACCTTGAGACCAACTTTGCCGGATTCTAGAGCAGAGAAAGAATTTTGTAGAGTAGGCTTGCAAGCTGCGTCAGAACATACCCCACAAGAGGGTATAAGTTGTATCCCTGGGATGCAAGAGGTGCCCAAATTTTGCCCCATTGACGTATTATGGTAAAGGTGTACTCCACATTGACACAGGAAGTTAACAGTTGCATTTCCTGCTATGGTAACTTCCATAGGAACTTTGAAACTGAACATAACTGTGGATCCCGATGTCATAGAGACATGGGGGTGGGCTCATTTTACTCAGGCAATCAATCAGTCTTTCAGGACCATTGTGAAGCTGTCCAGCCATGCCCTCTACGTTAACTGATCCCGTAGACCAGGGGTCTCCAAATCCAGTCCTGGAGGGTCAGTGTCCAACACAGTTTGGTGATTCTTCTCCAACACAGCTGATATAACTAATCAGTTAATTACTAGGTTTAGTGTGTGTGTTTAGGTGTTGGTGAATTACAAACTGTGCTGGTCACTGGCCCTCCAGGACTGGATTTGGAGACCCCTGCCGTAGACGGTCATTATAAAAGGCCAGAGTTTTGGCACGGCAAGCACCACTCGCATTTTTTTCAGAGAGTGATGCAACCATGACGAGGAAAGGTGTGAATTTTTTTTTTTCCCTCTGTGTATTTAAAAGCAAAAGTGAAATTAGTCTTGTGTGTTTGATATGTAAATGTTGTAAGTCCGTCTTTCTTGATCAGAAAGAGCCTTTTTGTGAAGCTTTTCTTACTGGCTGCTTCTCTATATTCTATCAAGCCACAGTTCCAGTGTAGTTGTAAACTGACCCAGACTTCCTGCTTTAAACTAGTTACCAGCTTATTGCCTCTCGTCTGCTGCTCACAGAGTATCGTAACACACACTCTGAGAAAGCACAACCTCTCTTTCCCCCTCATGTATGACCTCATGACCTTATGGTGTCTCTCTCGTGTCAGAGGCTGCGGTATTACCGAGCATTGCTCTTCGCATCATCAGGGTGACGTCGCCAAGAGAGTAAGATTGTGTGTTGCTCTGCCCTGCGATAAAGAGGAAAAGAAAAAAAAAAGAGAAAGTTGTCGATTTGGCTTTGTGTGATAAGAGAGAGCTAGATAATTAATTTTGTTTAATGCAAAATTCAATACGTGTCTTCAGTCTTGCAGCAGCAGCATTTTACTGTCTGGCGGTGGACGTCATAAAGCGTGTACGCAGTGCATCCACTTTTAGCGCTGGTCTCCCTGGGCTTTAAATCAAAGATGTCATTTCAGAGATCAGTTACATCTGCATGCACGTCATATTTAGGGCGGAAGCTACACTCACGATCGTTAAAGAAAAGCACTTTGTCTTTTCGTTTGTTATTCTGTGGCTCAATTGAGCTTTAATATCCCGAAGCAAAGAACTCCAGCGCAGACCTGTGAAGAGCGGTTACTCAGATTAAGCAACAAAAGCGTTTCCAGATGTCCTGTTTTTTTTTTTTTTAATTTTTTTTATTTTTTTTTATAACCCCTCATTGATGAAATGTGTTAAGTGATGCTGTGCTTGCACTTGGGAGTAAAGGGTGTTGAGTTGTTTAGCTGATTAGGACGGATCAATAAATCAGAAGGAACACTGCGTCATTCGGAAGGCGTGTGTTATTTATTTTATTTTTTGTGGAGCTTAGGCGGAATTTGTGTGCTCTCATCCATGTCTTCTTGCTCTTTAAATCTGCTCTGTAAAATATTAATTGGCAATTAAAAATAAAAAACAAAAAGGGGAAAAAAATATAAATGCAGAGATGACAAGGAGAGAAGGAACACCAGTTGTGAATGTGACTGTTATGTCCCTGATTTCTCTCTCTCTCACACACACACACACACACGTCACTCGCTTTTCACAGCTTTGATTAAAAGGGCTTTTCCCCAAAAAACTAGAAAGTGTGGAAAGAAATGATGTGCGGGTACAAATTGAGGTTTTGGTCTAGATATCTGACTTATTCTAGTTGCTGATGGAAAAGATTAGGTGTTAGTCATGATTATGATGATCGCCTTTCTGCTGCTCTCGTCGAGGGGTCGCCACAGTGGCCCATCCGATCCGCACAACAACTTGGCACACATTTTACGCCGGATAACCCACTGACGCGAGTCTCCTGCTTTACCCGGGCTTGGGACCGGCACTACATCCAGTGGCTGGGGTTTGGGTGTTGACTGAGAATCACATGGTAGACGAGAAACCTTACTACTGAGCCATCAATGCGCTATGGTGTTCTAATCCTACAAATTATTTAAAAAAAGTTTTCAAGTAAAGTCAGTTTTTGTGGTCGTTTCTAAATCCTCTGTAGTAAGATGAAACACTGTGATGCACCAAGTTAATGTGTGTGTTGTATTTTACAATAATTTTTGGTGTATGCGAGGGAGAGAGAGGGAGTGAGGGATGCGCTGACAGTGATGTCCTAATCCACAAGAGATAATCCCATCCAGAGCAAAGCCCCTGATCAGATTAGGTTCCTCAGGCAGCTCCACGTGGCAGCGCAATGTTTATAGAAAAGGAAGCGACAGCAGACTGGAGGATGTGTGAGCAGAACGAGACGAGTGTGAATTCCAGTTCTGAAAGTAAAACGGGTTCCTGGAAAACGCGCCGTTGCCATAGAAACAGGGCTGAAATCATTGGGTGTGTGTGTGCACACATTTCTGGTGGTCTGGACTCTCTCCATTCCAGATTTATTCATACTTTATCACCTTGGTCATTCATTTTCTCTATTTTAATCTCTTTCTCTTGCCCCCTGTGTCTTGCTTTCACTGTCTCACTCTGGCACACCCTCGATCTCTGTCTCTCTTACAGTCTCCATCGCTCTCTCTCTCTCGGGCTATTCATTGCCCGTTTTTTGTCCTTTGTCCCTTTCTGTCACTCTTGCTGTCTATATATATATATTTTTTTTTTTTTTCGTCTCGGTCACTCACTCTCTCTCATTATCTCTATCACTTTAGTTATTACCGTGTCTCTCTTTGCCTCTCTGTCATTCCTTGTTACTCTCTCTTTCAGTAGATCTGTTTTTTTAGGATAAATAAAAGATTTGTGGATCTTGATGAAATAAACCAACCCTTTTTTTTTTTTAAGCTCAGATTTATATGTTCAAAGTCTGGAGTGTTCTGTATGTTTCTTAACTCGGACCAGCTGCCCTGCACACTTTAGTGTTCTCTCAGCTCCCACACACCTGGTTTAACTACTCTGCTAATTAACAGCCTAGGTGCGTTCCAATCGGCATGAAGTACCCTACGAAGTATACTTCACAGGGTGTTTAGCCATGTTGAAAGTGTGATTCCAAACCGCTGAGAGCGAAAATGTTCAGTTCAAAATGAACTGGCAACGGTGTAGGGAACGAGTGAACAACAGGTCTTCACTTCATCGGAAAAAGGAATAAAAAATTCCCCATAAGTCATTGCGTCTTGCTGGAGCGTGAAAAAAAAAAATGTAGCTTGAAAAAGAATTTATATATTTATCATTATTATTGGTGACAACATCATATTAAAAGGACACAATATGTATATCTTTTTTTATTTATTTATTTAATTATAAAATCCTTAGATATTATATTGGCTAATAATCTGTAAATACTGAAAAAAAAAAAACCTGTACATTTTTAATCAATTATTGTTATTAATAAATAAATTATTTACAACTTCTACAGGTTTCAATACTGTTTTATAATGTCATTAGTTTTTGTTTCAATAAATATTCAATATTTAATGTCCGTAGTGTGAAATTTCCACAGCAGCAGCGAAAAGGTATCTGAGGTGTTTGTTACCATGGTAACGTACAGAGGAAGTGACGCCTGCGATGGCGTCTTCGCAGGGTCTTCCAAATGGTGGAGTTTTATCGAGGGAAGTTCCCTTCACCGACATTTGGAATGGAACACAGCCCAGGTGTAATAACGCAGGGAAAACACTAAAATTTGCGGGGCAGGTGGTCCTTCAGGCCCAGAGTTCTCTATACGCTCCATACGCGTTTAGTGCTTTATACGTCTACCGTGATCTATACATGGTTAATGCTCCATACGTATTTATTGGTCTATAAGTATTTGGTGCTCTATATGTATTAATGCCTATATCTAGAAATAGGCATTAATACATATATAGTGCTCTATATGTCTACAGTGCTCTATACGTATTAGTTGTTAAAAGCTATACAAATAAAAATTTATTGAACTGTCATTGTCGCAAAGCAGCTGTATACAATCAAAAGAAATTATGAAAGTTTGTATGGAATGTAAATGTGTGTGAATCAAAATGATTAGATAGTCCCTGATGAGCAAGCCGAGCGGTGGCAAGAAAAAACCTCCTGAGATGGCAATTGGAAAAAAAAACCTGAGAGGAACCAGATTCAAGAGGGAACCCATACTCATTTGGGGCAAACGGATAGCAGGTTGATCTAAAGTCATACTGTGTGTTAGTGCTCTATACATATTTGGTGCTCTATACATAGGTAATAGGCATTTAGTGCTCTTTATATGTGCACCGCTCTTTATGCGCAATAGAAATTTAGCCTTTGTCATGTTAAGTGTTGATGTGAAAAGTAAAAGGTTTTGTACATGGTATGGTTCAAGTTCATGGCTGGAGACTATTCTCCTATAGGCATACACTGCCAAGTAAAGAACGCTGCACTTCTGTATCATCTGGCACGGAAGCACACTGAGCACAGATGCTTTTTAAAGACAGGCCCTACTCAGGGGAACGGCACTCTCAGAAACAGCAGAGGGAGGATATAGTGGAGGAGAGTGACTGTGCAAAACAGCGTGTCCTCCATCTTTGTGTCGTGAGAGCAGCGTCATCTCAGGAGCGGGTGGAAAGAATAGGAGAGAGAGAGAAATCCTGTGCAGAGTGAGGAAGGAGGAGAAACGTGTTAGTGTCTCTAACTAATGCTATTAAGTGTTCATACATGTCTCATTGTAGGGAAAACTGAGGATGTTTTAGCAGTTTATAAACACGTTAATTTTGTTCTAATTGCAATTTTCTCCTCACAGGAACATTAACAAAGAAAAGTGGCAACATTTGGGCAGGAAAACTGCAGCTAAACAAGTTTGAACAAACCAATGTATAACACCGTTAAAATAAGGTTCTTTTTCCCGAATGCTTTCACACGGACAGCCTGCAAAGCATAAGAAGAAAACGAACACATGGGTTATTTCTGTCTCGGCTCTGCTTATGTCAGGGGAAACTCCCTTTAAAGCTCCAAACTAGCTCCTTCGTTCAGAAATCACAATTGCGAGCACAGTCTGAGCAAAGCGTGTCCTGGAGCGAGCTGGAAATTGGCATGGAGAAACAGGACGTATTTAAGGAGCCTACAAATCGAAACGCTTCCAGTTTCTGATCAGTATCACTTCTGGTTGTTTACATTCGTTACTAGTATTTCCCCACAGATTTTATAAAACAAACAAACGAAGATTTCCTCCTTACACCTTGTACATTGGTGTCTTTTGAAAGTCAGGAATCTACTGTAGACTGAGTGAAAATAGTTAGTCTGCATGCAGGTTAGAGAGCTTTCCGTCTGTGAAATAATGCGTATGTTTAAAGCTGCTCAGGGCAGCTGATGCAGCACTTTCAGTACAGCTGTGTGAATATGCTTGCAGTGTAGAAGTGGCTAGGATATTCAGTACACTTTTTAACTAGACGTAAGATGACTCCTCCATATTGTGTCTGCTTTGGGCGTTACAGTCTGCAGTTGGTTTGGAGCAAGAAGCAAAATGTTAAATGGGACAATAATGTGATGTTCTGGTGGTGGTTGCTGTGTTGTTCGGTATTCCAGTGAGAACTTCTAGCTTGCTGATGTCACAAAGGGATAGTCTTTAGATATCACCGTAACTGTGCTGGAATTATATATTTTATATATATTTCTCACACTTCTCATTGTCCTATAATTATCCCAAGGTCCCGGATGTGTCCGATTCATGCCTCTTTTGTCGGTGTATATCTGGAGCAGTGCAAGTGTGTGTCTGGATGACTTCCACACTTTTTTGTAAT
>JAOVVB010120989.1:0-12507 GCA_028570985.1 Heterobranchus longifilis
CTTTCAGACTAGTGGGAAAAAAAGATCCAAAATACACATTTAGGTGCTTATTCTACTACACTTTGTCTATTTGTGTCTGTGACAAATTCACCAAACGTTATCATTACATAATGCCGCATTTGCATATTTAAACATAACATTTCAGAAAACTTGTAATACAAAAGATAATTGTCTTAATGTAAATAATCAACTGGGGAAGTTTCATGGTGATATCTTTTTTTTTTTTACCCTGTTCACCTGGAGTGTCTGCAAAATGTCTGAATGTCACAATCTGTATCTTTAAAAGACTCACACACACCAAACTTTCCACTTTCATTTCTCTCTATAATCTGAAGCTTTTTGCATCATTCACAGCCTGATTTATACATTTTATTCCTAAAAACATGGCGGAAATTGATTTTTTAAAATGTTTGTTGACAGTATTTTCTGATTTATGGAGTAATAAAAAGAAATATCCAAAATCCCCTCTGTAAAAACCTTTGACTCTAATATGTCGACAAAATGAAACAAGTTTTTTTTGTAATTAATTTTTAGAACATTTTACAACAGCAAAAATAACACTCACTCAAAATCACACAAAAAAAGACAAAATGGAAACCAGAAATCCACAAATCAAAATCACAAAACAAAAGCAAATGAAAATGCAAATAAAAGGAAACAAAACCCAAAAGAATCAGTGTTATTGTTAGGTGGCGCCCTCCAGTGTTGGTAGTTATTATCTCAGCAGGAAGTCATGTAACGGAGGAGTCAGAGCGAGAAAGACGTTTATGGCGAGCAGGAGGGGGTGGTGGGTCAAAGCTATTATATCCTGATTTACAACGTTAACGGCGTGTTTAAGACGTTTAGTTATGAGGGAGAAAAACGTTCGTATGTGTCCTATCAGAGAGTAGGAAGAAACGACAAATATGGTCGTATTATTTATATTTATATTTATTTATTATTTATATCAGCATCATGTGAAGGGCCTGAATGTAACGGACGTTCATTTATGTGTAAAAGTCCTGCACTTTAGCTTTCAGCTCACCAGAAGAGCATCACTCAGCCCCCCCTCCCCCCCCCCCCCTCCGTTACCACGGTGACCTCTGTTTGTCTTTCTTATCTTTTTTCTATTTAAAGAAGCGGCAGCTGTTGTCGAGGCTTGTTTGAGCAGAAACACAATTGTCAGAAGGTTAATTGACGAAGTTATAAACACAAAACGGGGTCAGTTTGGATTCTGATTATTAGAAGTCACGGAGCGTTACACCTGAACCACGGTTTCTCCTCCCTCTCTCCTCAGTGGCTCCTTCTAAGGAGGTGAAGGCGGCTGCAGGAGGAGGAGGAGGAGGAGGAGGAGGAGGAGGAGGAGGAGGAGCGCGGCTGAGGAGCTGCAGTGACGGCAGCAGATACAGCAGGAGAGGAGTCGGCCTGCACAACAACTCCTCCTCCTCCTCCTCCTCCTCCTCCCCGGTGCTCTACAACCCCAAATCAGGTAAAAAAAAAAGCAATGGAGGAGCCAGTAGGTCGTATGTACATGCAGCATTGTCGACCCATATTAATGTTTTATTGTTCGGCAGCGCTGGAGCAAAACAGGAAGTAGCGTACAAACGCAGAAGAAGAACGGCCATCTTTGGATAATTTAGGTTTTTTTAAGAAAATGCTCCTATGGGTCGTATTATAGAGCAGGAAAAACGACAAACTCCTAAAAATAAATGTAAATATGAGTTGTAATAAGCCGCTCGTATAAACAACCTATGGGGTCGTTTTTTTTTCTTTTAGTGCGTGGTAAAGTTGTGATGAAATTAAATATGGAGAAAAAAATGTTCTGCTTCCTTCCGTTTGTTGAAAACGTTTCTATATTTATTTTGATTTTTTGACTTCAGTGTTGAAGAGACCGGTGAGCACAGAGGAGCTGCAGAGACCAGGAGGACCGTACATCAAGAAAACATTCACAGTACGTCGATGATTGTTCTGTTTTTAACTTCTTTCCCTTTAACGTCCCGCTCAGCTTTTATAATCTATCACATTTTGATATATTTTATTGAAAAATGTGTTGAACTAAAGATTCAGCATCTTTAACATTTGGTGTCAGTTTGTTATGTTTAAAAAAAATCCACTAGATGTCGCTGTGTCTTTAAATAATTTGGCTTTTTATTTTGCCTCTGACAGAAAGTTACTAACAAAAATAAAATAATATAGTTTCAGAGTCTAAATAAACAGATTTATGTAACTTTTTTTTTTTTTTAAATAATAATTTTCTAAAAACATGCTCAACCAAACAGATGATGTCATTAAAATTTAAAAAAAGTATGAATTTATTAGGATTTGTTACCATTTAAAAACATTTTCAACCAAACGGTTGAATTGTCATTTACTGATAAAAGTATTGATTCTAAAATAATAAATTTAAATTTTTCATGAAATAAAAAATGTGTCAAAAATATTCAATTTTTAATATATTATATTGAATGTTATTCTGTTACATATTTGATGAAAAAAAAATATCAGTATGATTTTTCACCATTTCTGAGATGTTTTTCAAAGTACTGTAATAGTAAATATCTAGAATAAATACATGGAAACTTTTATTTGCATATATTTCAAGTTATTTTCTTTTTGGAATCCGTAGGTTTCTTAACAACTTCTCTTGCTCTCTCTGCTGCAGAATAATAATAATAATAATAATAATAATAATAATAATAATAATAATAATAATAATAATAAATAATAATTTAAAAAAAAACTAAACTAAAATAATAATAATTATTTAAAAAATTAAATAAATAAATAAATAATAATAATAATAAATAAATAATAACAATAAGAATAATAAGAATAATTTAAAAAAAAAAGAATAATTATAAAATTAAAATAAAATAAAATAAGAATAAAAAATAAATTAATAATAATAATAATAATAATAATAATAATAATAATAATAATAATGTGTGTGTGCAGATTGTGGGCGATGCCGTGGGTTGGGGGTTTGTGGTGAGAGGAAACGGACCGTGTCACATCCAGGCTGTGGAGCCCTGCGGTCCAGCTGCTGCTGCTGGGATGAAGGTGAGGCATCATGGGAAATGTAGGCCTCGGTTACACCAGACCTGACAGTCCCAGACTTTTATTGTGAAGAATATATAGGAAATTAAATGTGTTTGTCAGTGAATTAGCGGAGATTTGATTTGATATTCCCGTTGTTTATTCATAGACTGTAAGAAAAAAAAGATGGACGGAGCTTCCGGGACTGAGAAGTAAAGTAGGCTCATTTTCTCATTGACTTGTAAACAACCGGAAGTCTTTTTGCAACCGCTTGTGTCCCCCCCTGCTGGTCATAGGACAGAATGCAGGTTTACGGCACCTCCAGAAGATTTTTCCAGCCTATGACTTTCTCTTTTGTTTACCCGCAGGTTTGTCAGTTTGTGGTTTCAGTCAACGGGCTCAATGTTCTGGATCTGGACTACCGGACCGTCAGCCACCAGATCCTGACGGGACCCAGGACTGTGGTGATGGAGGTGATGGAGGAGACGCTGATGGATGGACAGTAGGTCTACAGCGGAAGCTGAGAATGGATTCTCGGAAACAAATGCACGTGTCCCGTCTGAGGTTTTCTTCTGAAGGACTGCAGGAACAGTCGCAAAACAGGAGGTTACGTCCTGTTTCTAAAGTGTTGTTGAACTCACGGAGGACTTTGGTTTTCAGAGCAGCCGTCTGAATAATGAGCTTGTTACCTTTTGAATAGCGTTGTAAACTCGCCCCCCCCTCCCCCAAAGACTGGACTCGGATCCGGCGGTCTTTAGAGTCGGACATGACTCTCAGTAGTCAGTCGTGCTGTGCAGCAGACCAGTTATTTGCTGGTAGCTTCAGGCTGTTTTCTCAACACGGTGCAGTTTTGGGTCTCAGAGGCAGTTTGGGAGAGATGCACTGTGAGTGTGTAAGTCTGAGACGAGCTTAAAGTCCCCCTCCAGACACGTTTTAAAGGAGACTTTTTCAGGTTTATACTAGAACATGTTTACACGATTTAATGTTCAAAAAACACTTTATTTTTCTCAGACTGCTCGTGGCTGCTGCACCTGCATTCACCCTCCGTCTGAAACGCTCCGTTTTAGCGCCCGTCTCTTTAAGATACCCTCCTAAAAAAGCCAGCTGTGCTCTGATTGGTCAGTGTTTCCGGGTGTTCGTCTCTCGCTGCACCCGAGGGGTGCCCCAGTTTGTAGTTTTAAAACCCAGAAATGAGTTAGCATTTCAGCACTTCCTGTTCCCTCGTCTGGAAGTCAGTTCGTTTTTTTTATGTGTTTTTGTTCAGACGTTTGAAAAACAGATTTTAATGTTTTGTTCTACGACATAAAACACGTCTGTAAATCCCCCGCTGGTGAATTTAGAAGCTTTTACATGTGTTTAAAAAGGAGGTTGCTAATTAATGGCTAAATGAGACTCCAGAGGTTGTTGATCCTTTACAGCCTAACGTTAGCTTTTTACTTCTGCAGATTGCATCTTCTAAAATCATAAAAGTGGTGTTCATACAGAGAGATTATCTTAAAGACAAAACCTGGAAGGATCATAAACTTCTCCACAAAAAAATTGCAAATTGCAATTAAAAAGTCCCATAGGCTTTTTGACGAGGGAAACATGGCGACGCTAACTTTAACTTCTAAACCAAAAACTACATAATCACAGGAGCGTGATCTGATATTGGGGAGAAATTAATATAATCTGCAACAAGTTTAAAGCCTTCTCTGGCGTTAGCATGTAGCTACATAGCAGTGGAGTAGCAGCACTTTCTGCCGTGAAAAATCACAAACAAAAGCCTCTAAACCAAAAACGACAGAATCAAACATGTCCTGGTAAGTGACCGTGCTGTTGACGTCGCTCCAACAGTTGGTGTTTCCCTCCTGTTTGGACTTTTAACCTCCGTGTGCCACCTCACTGCCTCCTCCACACAAACACATTATCTGCATCTGTCACAGCAGCATTTATACACTCCTGCACAGCACACACACACACACTCGTGCGCCCCCCCCCCTCCCTGTGTTTACTTTTCCATCGGCAACATCTGATTCCCAGAAAGGAAGTGAGGAGTGTGAAGATCGTGCGAGGCAGATAAACAACTTTCTGGGGAAGCAGACGGAAAGTGAAGTGCTTTGTTTTGAAGTATCTTTATACCTTTGTACTGTACGTGTGCAGTGCCCGTTCCTGTTGCAGCGTTCTCGAGAACCGATCATCCGATCGACTTCACACTCGACACTGCGCTCTCTTGTTTCCTCAGCAAAACACCCGGCAAGTGTGAAGTCGATCGGATGGATGTTTCTTGAAATATGTGAAGGACAGTCATACATAGACAGACAGATTCCTTACTTTATAGTTAGATGATGCTGCTGCAGCGCCACCTATTGGCCAAATGGCCAAATTTGCCATAGTCACTCAGACATCATATCTACACATGTCCACCAAATGTGGTTGCAATAGCACAAAACATTAAGGAGATATGACATTTTTTTGTAACATAAGCCCCGCCCACAACATTTGAGCAAACTTTGAGGGCCAGCTCTGGAAAAGTAACTTTTTCCAGCTTGGTCCAGAGATGTTATGTACCAAAATTTGATGATGATTGCTCAAAATCTGTAGGAGTAATAGCAAAAAAACCAAAAACAGATTTGGACACAATTCAAAATGGCAGAAAATCGATCTAGACACAAATGGGCGTGGCTTATATGGTTAGAATTTTGTTTCTGAGAGTTACGGTTCAAAGGTTACAGGCCAAAATATAAAATTTGTTGTTGTAGTTCCACCATCTGGCCAATATGCACCAAATTCAACAATGTACATCCTTGGGTACCCAACAAAACACCCACCAAGTGTGAAGTAGATCAGATGAACAGTTCTCGAGATATGAGAGTTTATGTGAAAGACAGACATATTGACTGCAGAGATTCCTTCCTTTATAGTTGGATGACGCTGCTGCAGCGCCACCTATTGGCCAAATAGCACCAAATGTGTCATGGTCACTCAGACATCATATCTACACATGTCCACCAAATGTGGTTGCGATAGCACAAAGTATTCAGGAGCTATGACTTTTTTTGTAATATAAGCTCCGCCCACAGCATTGGAGCAAACTTTGAAGGACAGCTATAGCAAAACTGTACGGCACATCAAAAATCTGAAAAAGTAACTTTTTCTGGCTTGGCCCAGAGATGTTCTGTACCAAATTTGGTGACGATTGCTCAAAATTTGTAGGAAGAGTAGTGAAAGAAAAAGATTTGGACACAATTCAAAATGGCAGAAAATCAATCTTGATGCAAATGGGCGTGGCTTGTATGGACAGATTCGTCTGGACCCACGGAATCCATTAAAAAATGATTTTATATATTATTGAATTTATATATTCAAAGTGTACGTGGAATTTAGTTTCTGAGGCTTAAAGTTCATAAAGTTACAGGACAAAAAAAAGTAACGTTTGTTGTTATAGCGCCACCATCTGGCCAGATTGCAGACAGACACGCAGAGATTCCTTCCTTTATACTTAGATGTGTTTTTACTGTGTGTGTGTGTGTGTGTGTGTGTGTGTGTGTGTACAGATTAGATAATGATGAAATATCTCCCTGCAGGGTGATTCTGGAGACTCTTGATGGTTTTAATAGAAGCAGTTAGTAGAATAGCGTCGTGATATTGTTTTAAAACGCCGGGTACTGAGGCTTTTATTAACAAACTCAGTATTCTTATTGAAAAATAGGTCTCGCTTGTGCAATACAGAATTACAAGCAGACAATAAGCCCACTGGAGGCTCATCAATATTTAACTTCTATTTTTTTTGTATTGTGTTTTAATTGCTTGCTTTATGTAATCTCTCTTTTATTTCTTCCCCTGTAAATGTTTTAGTTTGATTTTGATTGTGAAACTTTACGCTGCATTTCTCATGTGAAAATAAAATATAAACAAAAGCTTGATAGATAGATAGACAGATTGATTGATTGACATTCTCAATTCAGGAAATCCTCCAATAATTAACTAAAAAGATAAAAGTTGACAGAGTGAGAGGCAAGAGGTTTTTTTTTGCTTGGATCATTTTTCTACGTTTTTGTTTTTTTTCCTTCATCATCTTTGAAAAGAGCTGAAATTAATTTTTCAGGCTCATTTTTTCAGAGGTTTCTTCTTATTTCACAGAACAGAAGGTAGTGGTGCACTGGTGGCTGAAATGAGGAAACACTTGTAAAAATGAGCCCGAAAAAATATAATTTTTTTTCACGTTTTCAAAGATGAATAGGGAAAAAAAAAGAAAAACTGCCTGAAAGCCTCGAAATGAAACATTGTTGAAACACTGTTTTAACAGATGAAGAAAAAAAAAAATAATTAAAAATGAGCCTGAAAAAAATAAAATAAAATAAATGTCACCTATTTTCACAGATGAAGAAGAAAAAAAAAGGAGCCTGAAATGCAGTTTGTAGTTTTCACCAGGCGGTGGCAGCACACGCGTGTGTATAAAGACTTTATTCTGTATCAGCTGGAGATGTAAACCTACTGCTACTTCTCTTTCCTGTCTGATTCTTCTTTTGGTCTCTGCCGTTTAAAAAACCCCATTTCAGACAGATTTAAATATATGTTTATGTATATAATATGTAACATGTCTGCATTAAAATGTTTTGCATCTGTTTTTAGTCACTTTGCACCTCCTTGTGGTCACTTTGTAGTCATTTTGCATCTCTGTGATTGTTTTGCATCTATTTTCAGTTGTTTTATGTCTCATTGTAGTCATTTTGTAAATGTTTTGCATCTATTTTTTAGTCATGTTGCACCTTCTTGTGGTGATTTTGTGGTTGTTTTGTGTCTCTGTGATTGTTTTGCATCTATTTGTAGTCCTTTTGTGTGTCTTTGAGTCATTTTTTGGTTATTTGTTGTTGTTTTGTGTATGTTTGTGGTTATTTAGTGTCTATTTGTGATCATTTTGTGTGTGTCTTTTTGAAACATTTTGTGAGTCAGGGCCCCTGACCCCCTGTAGGCCTGTTCAGTAATCCATCCATGAATTACAGGAAAATTATGATTAAAGCATTGTGTTTACTAGTAAAAATGACCCAACTTTGACTTTTTTTTAACATGAAGATGTAAAAGAGAAAAGGTTTATTCTGATCTGATTTTAGGTGTTGACATTTATTTTTTTTCTGCTCCTTGGTCTTGTGTAACACATATGAACTTGAGGGAAATGTACTATTTGATTGTTTCCATTCTTCTTCCATGATCCTTACTTTAAGTTTTTACAAAGAACCACCTGTCCAGATCAGAGAGAGGCCCCGGGGGAGTCACACAGCTATAGGCTGTAACAGCCAGGGGCCACAGAAATACACACATTTTGTCCCCTCAGCCAACACATTTTTCTGCTGCCTCGCCTCGCATTAAACCAGGTAAAGGAATGAATAGCTGCAGGGAGGATGGTGAATGAAGCGGGAAACACCCATCAGTCCTCTGCAAGTCTCAACTGAGAGCAGCCGCGTGAAGCCGCACGCAGACAGCTGCAGAGACACCGGAAGTGAGGCAATTCTCACTTCAAATTAAAAGAAAAAACATGTCATCTTCTCGAATACTGTATATTTAACCTAGGGCTGGACAATAATTAAAGATGATGATGATGATGATGATGATGATGATGATGTCAACTAAACTGATAATAACAAGCACATACTAACTAACATTTCTCAGAAAATTTGATGTGGATTTGTACCAGACCCACTAAATTAGCTAAAACGGTGCATAAATTGCTACAAAAGATTGGTCTTGTTATTTTCCTTTACAAACTATTTCTTTAATTTCTTTAACATTATTTTACAACTTTCCAACTGAGGTCGCAGATGGGAATCGAACAAGCGACCTTCCGGATATGTGGCTTGCGCTCAGCAACGTCTGACGTGCTCAACATGTCGCGATCTGATTGGTTAAGTGAAACCAGTAGGCTTCGCGAAGCCGGCCGTCGGTTTGCCAAAGTCTCGCGAGACGGGTAAGATCAGACTTTCATCTCGGATAGTTATGGTTAGATTGGTAAGGTAAGGTATTAACTTTGAATAGTTAAAGTTAGATTGGTATGGTTAGGTGTTAACCTCGAATGGTTTGGTTAGGGTTAGGTGACCGGGAAATGAGTCTCGCGAGAGTTTTTGCCCGTTTTCGCCGTTTTTGCAAATCTAGGGTTACCTTATAGACACGACCTTGGTAAACTTGAGTTAAACAACCGCAGTTGTTCAACTTCGGAAAATATTAAAATAATGAAGAGCCACGGATTTTTAAAAACTATCAACCTGAAGACATGCAGCTGTTTGACGGTTGGACGGCTTTTTACTTAGTTTAAATAACTTAAATCACTAAGAATGCTTTTAACCGAGAAGCTAACAAGCTAACTTGTTTAAGCTAGCAGCAGAATATTAACCGCTAACCTAACGTTTCCCCAGCTAGCAACATGTTTTCTCTCTCTCAAGAAAACAGGAAACGTTTGTGGTAAGTTTACATGTAAAGTTAGTTGTAAAGTGTCCTTTTTGTGAAGTTAGCTATGTCAGAAGTTGACTGATATAATGCTAACTGCATTAAGCTAACGTTACTGAAATGACATTGGCATATACACCTCAGTAATAAGAGATATGTCATACAAATATATATAGAGAGAGCATTAGAAAGTCACATAGTGTGACATTGATGAGCTCACTATCAGGTAACATAATGAAGAAAAGCAAAAACATCACAGACTGTAAGTTTATTTTAACAGCAATGTAGTACATATTGCATATAAAATAAGAAAGAAATTCTAGCATAATCATTCAAAACAACACCAAAAAATATAAAGGTAAAAACATGTCAACTGTGGAAAGAAAAAAAAGTATGCAAATTATGCTATTGAGGAAAGGTTGCATGACTGTTTAGTAAATTAGTAAACGTGGACTTAGACTCAATTATCTCATTATGCTAATTTATCTAATTGCCCAACATGTGACTCTTAGCAACCAAGATTAATCATGATATTTTAATCATAAATGTCAATAAGAAACAACATTGCTGTGTTTCATGTAGGGGATTCCGGTAGACTATAAATATTCGTACTTAATGAAATAATGTATTTATTTATTTATTCATATTCTCCGTGTCAACACTGATTTAGGGGTTTGACTTTACTGAAACGTAGCCAGCAGGGCTTTTATTTTGAAAGGTTTGACCGGTAGTGTGGTGTCTCGTGCGGTCTTGTCTCGTGTCGACAGGGAGGAGAGTTTTTGGTGAACAGTGTGGATCAGAGTCGCTTTGGGGACTAGTCCGGAGGAGAGCAGCGGAGCCAGGAAACATCTGATCTGAGAAGGTACATCTGCTTTTTATTTACACTCTGCACACATCTGCAAAAAACACATTTTTAAATATATATATATATCCGCGCGGACCTTTTCTCTCCGACACGCGCCGCCCCGCGCGGCTGCTGCTGATGGCGCAGCGTGCACAGCTCACCTGTGCTCATTTCAATTAAGGAAAACTTCCGCTGCTTTTATTTACGCTTCTAAAAGTGCTTTGGGAGTGATATGATTTGTCTCAAAATCAGGTTATTTGAGTGTGCAGCCACCGATGCTTCCTGCTGAATTTACAATAATGTGTGACTGATGCAAAGACAAAAAGCCTTAAAGCACGGATACTCACCTTGCTTTGCCCAGGGGCCACTTTTGCAAAAATGACAGGAGGTCAGGGGTCAGTCAATAAACAAACAATAATAATCTGAATGATCTTGAGTGATGCCATAATGTAAGTTAGAGCCATGCGTCATATAACAACTGTAAATTATATAGACGTTTATTCTAGGAATTACACATAAAATAGCCAGGTGTTTTAAGGCGAGACACCAAACATTTTAACTAATAGATATCACCATGCAACTTCTGCTCCAAAAATGACTTTTGGACCAATAAAGACCTGCTCTATCATGTGGACAAATATCCTGTGACTCCTGTTTTGTTTTTGCATTAACTACAGAAAGTTCTGGAGAAACCAACAACGTAAAATCCGTTAACTTCACTTAAGGTTTTCTGGCATTAAGTTTTGCCTCTTTATTCTCTGTGATACACTGAAACAAACATCATACATTATACAGACTGAATAAAGAGGTTTTGTTTTTAATTCAAAATAAATATGTTTACCCAATTTGGCCCTGATTATGTAAGTGTACCAAAAGACAATTAAAGTAAAGTGGTTTTAAAAAAATAAACAGAAATTGAGTAATTCATATTATATTAAGTGGATATCATACAGTATATAATATAATATAATCAATAAGATTAAATGGAAGTTAAGGCCTTTTGCTGGCATGACCCCTTATTATGACCTTAACTTCCGTATAAGGGTCAAAGGTCAAGTTTGAGCTCAAGATTTTTTATGAAGATAACTAATTTAATTAAAAAAAACAAAAAAAAACACATTTCCAGTATTATGCCTACAATTAATTTAAGGTATTTTGCCTTTGTAGGGCAGACTTCCCCAGTTGATTACTTACATTAAAACAATTATTAGTTTTCTGAAATGTGATGTTTAGATATGCAAATGAGGCATTATTTAATGGTAATTTTTGGTGAATTTAGAAGAAATCTGCAGACACAAATAGACAAAGTGCATAAAACACCCTCATGTTTTTGCCTGTAGAGTCTCGCCTTAATGTCGTCATAAAGTCACTACAGTGAGTAAGTCCCTGAGGGAATATTTCACGGATATTGTAGTGATTTTTCTCAAGATGCACCGAGGCAGGGCTGCTCTCACCAGACCTGTAATCCTACTTCTGTTTTTATGACCGTAAGCAGGACTCGTCTTAACACTGACACGGTGAAAATGCCAAGATGTAACGCAACTGTCAGTCATATCCTCACAAAGTTTCTTTAAAAAAAATGTCTTAATGTTTTGAGAAAAATGTCGCAATGTTTTGAGAAAAAAGCCGTAAAGTTAAGAGTAGATTTTCGGGGTCAAAGGTCAAGGTCGCTGTGACCTCACGTCCATCTCTGCCGTCCTTTTTGAACGTGATATCTTGGGAACACTTTGAGGAAATTGCAACAAATTTGCCACAAACATCCACTTGGACTCATGGATGAACTCAGATTTCGGTGATTAAAGGTCAAAGGTCACTGTGACATCACACGACACGTTTTTTTTGGCCATAACTGAAGAATTCATACGTCCATGCTTTGCTCGCAGTGCAGCAGAACAGCGGAGCTCTTCGTCTCAGCGGCTCATTAAAAATGTTGCGTGTCTGTTCTGTTTCCATGACAACAACATTAACGTTAGCTCGGTAGCTAGCTTAATGCTACGTAAACAGAGGGCTGATTACACGGCTAACAGCAAGCTTACAGCAGCAGCAGTCGGTGTCCGGCTGATCTGCTCTCACAAACAGGCTTTTCTCTCTTTGCTGTGACAGTTTCCTGAAAAGGAGCGCCGGTGACGACACCTTTCTGAAACGTTTTTTCAACTTAAAGCGTTCGGGAGCGGCTGCACAAAAAAAGGCGGAGCGCTCTGGAAAAAAAGACGCTGGGTCCAGCGCTT
>JAOVVB010121025.1:0-22500 GCA_028570985.1 Heterobranchus longifilis
TCTAATTATTATCTAGACACATTTTTCTCACACATACACACTTCCAAATATTTTCTTTTCTTTTCTAAAAAAAAATATAATAAAATAATAATTCTTTAATTTTTGTGAAGCTGCTTTGAGACAATGACCATTGTTAAAAGCGGTATATAAATAAAATTGAAATTGAAATTGAAATTGAACATCCTCACCTCCTCAAGTCTCACCCTCAGCACTGGAGTTCCTCAGGGATGCGTATTGTGCCCTCTCTTATACTTCTTTTCACCCATAACTGCATACCTGCCTATGCCTACAACAGGGTTATCGAGTTCGCAGATGACACCTTGGTAGTGGGCCTGATCAGAGCTAACAGGGAGGAGATCCAACACCTTAGAAGCATGGTGTGAGGACAACAATCTGGAACTCAACACCATGAAGATGAAGGAGGACATTGTGGATTTCAGATGGGCTGGCAACCACACACACATCAACAAAGCTGTTGTTAAACATGTACACAGCTTTAAGTTCCTTGGAGTCCACATCCAAGGACCTCACCTGATCACTGAACTTCTCTCTTCTGGTTAGAAGGGCACAATGACCATTGTTAAAATCGTTATATAAATAAAATTGAACTGAATTGAATTTAATTGAACGTTTAGAACAGACTTGTATATGTGTATGTTTTCAGAATCAAAATCAGAATCAGAAAGAGTTTTATTGCCAAGTACGCTTGCACGTACAAGGAATTTGTTTTAGTAACAGAGCTTCCAGAACAAAACAAATGACAAGACAAAACTGCACGACACAAAAAAACAAACAAACAAACAAACAAAAAAAAGGTTTTCAACAACCTGACTGAATAGGTGACTAAGTTTAGGTGACAGTGTTTTTTTTTCTTTTGTGTCATCCTTCAGAGCTACAGTATTATCTATATTTCAATAAATAACATTTATCAATATTCTGTATTTATCATGACTTTAATACTTTTAACCGGGCAACAGTTTTGTCGAAGATCCACAAATGGGTGTGATGGCCAGGGGTGTGTGAATTGTGGACAGATTTTCAAATGGATGTTGAAAACTGATAGCGTGAAAGGTTTTGTGTTGCTTAAATTCCTCTTAGTTGGAAGCACTGAGTTGTGTAGAATGTCTATGTATTCCGGAGAGATGGTAAGGTTTCTCTTTAAAAAGAGAGAGAGAGACGTGACCAGGAAAAGCCAAGATATATGATATATAAAGATATATCACTGAATAAAAGCATAACCTATTATCAAGACCTAGGTATTATTACTGGCCTTGATTTAGGTAATCTGAGACTGTGAAGCGGCGGGTTTGTGGTGAGAGGTTTCTCAGAAGTCAGACAAGGACAGATTAGTGAGACATTGCCAGATTAATGGATGAATGGCTGGTGGGATTTCCCCAGGTTCGGTTTGTTACAGCATGTAAAAACGTGGACACACCAGCCACCAATGTGGATTAAGGGAGGTAAACTGTCGTACAACACACCTTAAAGTTGTTGAAGTTGTTGAAGTCATGCAGGACTGTAGAGTTATTGTAGATGGTATTGCTCCTGAGACTTTAAAATTCTCCAAGGGGGAAAAAAGTCACAAAAAATTTTCAAAAGTCAGCCAAGTAAAGGCTAGGTAAAAATAAGTTTTTTTTTAATTTTATGTTAAAGTAGTCAATAGAGTGGTGTGATGAAGCACTGAGTTACTGTTACCACCTCAATGTTGATTATTTTCCTACAACAGCACATCATGAAGCGTTTTATTCTTCTTATGCAAACTGTATTTATTAAACATTAATCATTTTTATTATTAGAAATTTTATCTGGTTATAGATTTGCTTAATTTCACTTACCAGCCTCTCAATGCAACAACAAAATACACACAACTTGTCATGAGACCACAAAGCATAAACTCCTCTGTCCTGAAAACGTCATAAGGCCTACAGCTTTATAAAGCACTGACACTGGAGACTCCTTCCAGAAATGTGACAGACACAGAAAAACTTCAACAAATATCATACTGTAGTACCGTAGAAACAATAGCAAGCACATTAATTTAATCCTGCACTATTGTCCGAGGTGCTGTTATAGAGAATTATCAACACTTTTTGACCAATCAGAATTCATTAGCACTGTAGTGTAAACCACATTGTGTAAACAGTGACTTCATACACATCATAATTTCTGCTTGCCAGGTTAAAGCTAGTCCAAGTGAAGATAAAGTTTGACTTGTTTTTACAGCTGTATTATTTCTATAGTACTGTATGTACCCTGTTGCAGTGATATAATTGGCCAGCAGGTGGAGGTAGTGATCAATAGCTGTACTACATGTGGACTAGGCTAGTGACCATGTGAGTGAAGGCTGCTCATAATACATACAGTACACATAATTTTAATAACTATATATTTAATCCTGTGTTAATGTGTCATGGATAAAGATGATATCTTTATGTTTTCATCAGGAATAAAGATGATCTTGTGGGTGTTTCTACAGCATCCAGAGTCCTGAGTGTTAATTATTCGGAGAACAAACTCCAATTTAAAGTTAAATATATTGTAGTGAATATTGATGAAAACCAGTAAGGTGACATTTTTTTCCTTTGAAAATAAACTGCAAAGTCTGATATAATAACTGGAGTGTGAGAGATTAGGACACTGAATATAATCTCTCTAAGTCCTTATAATATAAATGCACTTGTTTGTGCTTTTGTTTGCATTGCGGTTGAGCTCATTATAGACATTCCTGTGATTTATGCAGAACTTTTTCTGTGGTTTAAAGATCACTTTGTGGTTGCTGAACACAAGTGTGAACAAATCATTAATAATAACTTTTGTTTTATCTGTCAATCGCAAATATACATCTTATGTCTTTTGTCATGAGATAACTTTAAAAAAAAAAACTGAATCTTTCATTTTAATAAATCAAATCATAAGCTTTTAGACTGTGTAGAATCTTTTTTCCACATGCAAGAGTTTACATTCAGGCATTTGGCAGAGTTTGATTAAGTGCTTAAAGTTAAAATTTATCTAACTTCTGTATGCAGATTTAAGTCATAAATATCATTAAAACAAAACCAGGATAAACTTTGTAATACTTTGTAAAAATGCCTGGATGAAAATGTTGAATATGATCATTAAGTACAAAGTAAACAGATTTTGTGTAGTTGACATTTTTACACTGAGCCACATATTGCTAAAACATTTTTATTGTCTTGTATTGAAATAATTTTACTTAAAATAAAAAAAAAGTAGTTCATACATTTTTTTTTGTAGTTTGGTTTAAGTTAATTAAAAGCTCTTCATTTTCTAGCTCATATAAAAGGACAAGAACTTGAAAATGAAATTGGGGTGATGTGAAGAGATGGAGTTACTCTTCATACCCAGAAGTGATTAATTATTATAATAGTTATTATTTGTTTATGAAAGCTGTAATCACTTGATACTAAAAGGAGTAATCTAAAAGACAAGCATGTTTAATTCAATGAGAATTTTAGTAAGACGGTTTAAAATATACGACATGATGAGAAAAAGTTTGAGAACCCCTGCATTAAACGACGTGCTCGTATCTGTTTAGAGTTACATTAACGTTGTGGAATGTCAATGAAACCAGTTAGCTCCTGTTCTCAACTACACCATAGCAGCTTTACACATTTCTTCCCTTTAACTCTCTCTCTTTCACAAAAACAGGCCACAGCATGTAAACAGCATGTCTGTCTGGGAAGTTACAGCTTTACATCAGACTGTTATCGAGTGCTGGGACTGGAGACTCCTTCCAGAATGTCACTGATACTGCACTGTGTGTTTGTGTTTATGTATATGTGATGGCATTTAGTTTCATTCTGTGTACTAGCCTGGAAGGGTGCAGATTTGGCTCAGCTCAGTTTCTGAACCTGCCTGTGTAACTGACTTGTAAAAGCACACTGAGACAAACAACAAGACCACTGAATCACACTGCAGGTCTGAACCTGAGAAGAGAGGAAACGAAAAACCGTCTAATTAAAGCCTGTAACATGGAGTTAATGAATGAAGTGTGATGCATCGTGCATGTTTATAATTTACAGCAATTGAAAAATTGCTTTTCAATACAGATCATAAATTATTATTTCTATTTCTTTATTGTCTAACTGTGTATTATAACACTTTACAATTGAGTTAAAAGGTAGTTGTGTGACCTGATGAGCATCCACAGCTCCTGGTACTGGGTGATTGTACACAAAACTGTTTAATATGCAGATGCCTGTTATCTGATATTTACTGCTACACCTGCTCACACACACACACACACACACACTGCGCTAAACATTTAATTGACACATTTTATGATTCATTTATGCAACTCCCCACCCAAATACATAACCAGGCATTTAATGAGTGTACACACACACACACACACACACACACATACAGGATGTTGTCTCAATAGTATACAGGTACAGTATTAGACACTCCCAACTGTATTAGACGTATGTGCAATTTTCGACACACTTAAGTAAATGTTTAGTTTGTGTGGTTTTGGACACTTGTAATGTTTATTGTGTGTGTGTGTGTGTGTGTGTGTGTGAGTGAGTGAGTGTGTGTGTGTGTGCATTTGTGTGTGTGTGATTTTGGACATACTTCCGTAAATGTTTACTGTAGAAGTGTGTGTGTGTGTGTGTGTGTGTGTGTGTGTATGAGAGAGAGAGAGAGAGAGAGAGAGAGACGTTGCCATGGGTGAACGCGCCACGGCGCGCGAGACTCGCCTGCTCGAGCTGAGTGCTCAGTGCTGTGCGAGCGCCTTCATGACCGTCTCGCGCGCCGGTTTAACGGCATTTTAACAGATTTTTGCGCACCGGAGCGGATTTATTTCCTCTAAATCACTATTTTGGTAAGTCTTTATTGTTGAATCAATACGATTATCCTTAAGATCTCCTTAAATATGCGTAAAAATCATTCCCGTAAAAATCTGTTGTGATTTATATAGACAGATTAGAGTCTCCGCTGTTTAGTTCGCTCCAAACCAAAGTAAAAACCCAGCCAAATTTATAACTAGTCAGTGTAAATCCTTGTTATGGTTAAAATTAAACAGTTTTATCATCATTTAGACAAATCTACGCTTGAGAATATAAGTTTTAAACCTTTGGAAAACGACCAGCCACGGTCCCAAATCGCGCACTGGTGCACTAAATAGGGTGCCAGAAAACTCCCGCGCGCGCGTTACTTCGGTTACTGCAGGTGGCCTTTCAAGGATGTGGTGCGCGGTTTGGGATGAAACCCTAACGCTTTCTGTATTACTATTTCCAGCATTCTCTGATAAACAGCTGCCTGAATAAGAATAAATATTAAATGATTTCTTTTTTTTTAATCTAATTAATAAAATTGCAAGTAATTAGGATGGATTTTGTTAGTCTAGAAATCATTAACTTATGTTAAAGCAGCAGTTACACTTTATTAAGGTGGTTAGAAAGCATTAAGCACTACATTCAGAATAATGAAACATGCTGTCATATACAATGTAAAGTTAATTAAATCTGCTTTACTGAACAAACAAATAAACAAAATGACAGATTAAGAAATGAGGCTTTAACATTATATAGAATGCATAAACAATACGTGAACAAGTATTTGCTCCCTTCATTAATTATTGTTATTGTTATTATAATAATTTCTTTGCATATTTCTAACATTTAAATGATTCAGGATTCCTACCTGGCCCTATGTGAAAAAGTAAAAGATGTGGAAGACTTGTTGCCACTTATCACAAACACTTGATTGCAGTTGTTGCCACCAAGGGTGACACAGCCAGTTGTTAGGTTTACAGGCAGTTACCTTTTTTACATGGGTCCAGGCAGGTTTGGACAACATTTTTCCCTTAATAAATTTAGCATTTTGTATTTACTATGGTAATTTTGAATGTAATATTACAATTTGTTTGACGATCTGAAACTTTTAAGTGTGAAAAATATGCCTACCCACCCCACGAAAAAAAAAAAAAAAACACTATATGTTGGGGGTGGCAATACTTATGCAAGACATGTTGCCAGCAAAAATAATTAAGTGTCAGGAATATTCGTGTTCTTGTTTCAGGTCCTTGTCCCACATGTGATTTACAATGCAATACTTTAAAATTTTTAACAGTAATTAATTCAGACTAGCCTTCATTATTTTATTTATAAAACATTCCTTGGTATAGAATTATATAATTTAACTTATTATATTATGTTTAAAATAAATCAATAGAGTAGATGAAAATAAGACATTTGATCACCCATTAAGTTCAAGCCTACCTTTCATAAGGTTAATCATTTGCGTTCTTATTTCTAGCCCAGGACCCTGAAAAACCGATATCCACTGGCCTTATTGTATAAATCATTGAAACAGTTTGGTCCAGAATGCCACCAGCCCTCAAGAAGACTTCAGAGAAAGACAGTCTGATTCACATTTCATCTCCACTTTTAACCCGAGACCCGGATTTCAGCAAAGAACTGGATCCTGAGATTAAACTCACAGACGACAGCTATGCCAGGTCTTGGTTGAATCTCTCCTCCTTGTCTTTTCTAGACTCCTGTGGCATGAAAAGTTCTCTAGACCTACCAGATTTCCCCCTGGATCACAACTCAGCATTTTATAAAATTGACCTCCAGTCAAGTTTGGAATCTTTGCTCGGCTGTGCGTCCATGGACGAAAGTGGTGCAGATTTTCCATTGCTTCAGGAGGACTCCAGGTTTGAAGAACAACCAGTGGTGAAAGAGCAGTCTAGAAATGTTTCAAAAGAACATCAGGCAAACTTAAGGCAAACTTTGTCATCTCTGCAGTATATTGAAAGAGAAAGCAAACTTCTTTCTTCAGGAAGATCAAGCAGAATCATAAACAAGAGCCAGAGCCATGCTTTAACACCAGACTGGCACTCGGGATCTCACGTTTCAGCGCAGGAGGAAGTGGACGCTCGGAGAATGCGACTCGCTTCTCAACAACGTGCATTAGCAACTCGTATCGATAAAGCGAAACTGAGGCTTCACGCACTGCTGGGTGAAAATACCGTGCAGGTCTTCAACAAGCAGTTAGAAGTGATGAGAAGGAAACTCTCAATGATGTCCACTAAACGAAAAACCGAACCTGGATCACTCAGTCCTGCAGAAAACAAATGCGCTAATGTTTCAGGGGTTCATGAAGAACCTGAGAGTCTTCCCAATTACTCTACACAGCACACAGTTTTAAAGTTACGTGGTTTAGGAGTGGAGCAGAGAAGCTGTGACCTCAGTGCTTCTTCTAAACGCTCACTGATAGAGAAAAGCTCTGAGAGTGTGCAATTTATAAAAGATTTGCAGAGTTTAACATGGTGTGGACAGGCAGTACTTCATGTAGCACAACAGGCTCTGGACTCAGATGCTACAGAAAGCAGCTCAGATGATGAATGGGAGGAAGAGACCCGAGGAAATAGATCCAGCTCAGGGTGAGTGTGACACAGATGTGACTTTATATATCATATAGCTATCTTCTACTATACTGCTGACCTAAATTTTCATATTCTTTCAAGTTTTACACATTTTATGTTTCACACTTCATCTCAAAATGGATTAAAACCTTGCAAATGGGATATTGCAGTCTTTAAATGCTTTATTATTAAGACTTGCACTTGAGCATTAATGGTCAATTGACCTACCAATGATCCTCAAGATGCTTCTTATCCAGAGCGAGTAACATTTGTATTTCATTATACATGTGAGCAGTTGAGGGTTAAGGATCTTGCTCTAGGGTCCAACAGGGACAACTTGGCAGTCGTGGGATTTGACCCTGGGACCTTCTGAACCCTAGTCCAATGCTGTAACCACGTACGTAGCTATCCCAGACCCCACCTTCTTCACCTTGACTGGAATTTACCTGTGCCTAATTGAATTCATTAAAGGCTTGTATCACCTGTCTATATAAGGTCTCACAGTAGATGTTAGACAGAAAACAGATCCATGAGTTCCCTTGAAGAAAGAGACTTGACAGAAGTCACACAAGCACTTCACCAATCAGGTCTATATCCTAAAGTGGCCAATGTCAAGAAAACAAATCAGTGGCTGCAAAACAACTCTGTGAAAGTCCTAGGGTGGCCCAGAGAGGGTCCAGACCCGAACCTAGTAAAGCATCTGTGGAGAGATCTGAAAATGTGCCTATACGACCTGGTTGATCTTAGATGATTTTGCCAGAAAGAATTGAAGACACTTCCAAAAGAATGTCTGGCCAAGTTTATAGCATCATTCACAAACAGACTTGAGGCTGTCAAAGGTCCTTCAACCAAGTGCTCATTTAATAAAACACTCCTGTTTCACTTTGTCATTGTGAAGTGTTGATGAGAAAAATGATAAGGGATTTTAATTTGTGAAGTTTCCTGGCTTTGTTTGTCCTGTTGAGAGCTTCTTCCTTTTGAGCTATGGATGTCTCCAGCTTCTTCAGGTACCCCTGACCTATTTTGGTCGCTGCATTGATCGATGGCTGACTTTTCTCAGACTTGCCATTGTGCCTGTATCCTTGTCCAGAACTTCCTGGACCTGTTTTAATACCTTCTTCTTCCTTGTTTTTTAAGAGTTAGGAATCCAGTAAGTTTGCACTACCGCCAACTGTAGGTCTCACTCTCGCTCATCTTCCCGACCTTTTCCAGTCCAGTCTACTTAAAAAAATAAATAAACAAAACGTTAAATGCTTCCTTCCTTCCCTGATCTTGTCTTGTCTTGTTCTGTGTCTTAAACTCTTCGTCTGCTTTTATCCACACACTCTATCTTCTCTCCATTTTCCCTCTTAGTATCACTCTTCACCTTTGGTTGGAGTCCTTGTATCACTGCCACCTATTGATCTCACTCTCCCTCAACTTCCCGGTCCTTTCTTGAGCTTCATGCTGCTGCCTGTCCATGTCTGTTTTTTAATAACCTCCAGGATCTTTCAGGGAGAGGTGTATTTATATTGAGATCATTAATGCATTACCCGCACATAGTCTGACTTGTTTCAAATAGCTTGATTAAGTCGCATAAGAGCTTCAAGGGGGTGAATACTTGTTTAATGCACTGCATATGCAAGAGCTTCAGAGCCCTCAAGAGTCTTGCATCAGTGATGATGATAAATCACAGTGGTGGATCTCCTGTACTGTCAGAGCCTTAGTCATGTCCACAGATTCTTATAATTAGGAACTGTCATTCGTATCGAGGCTGGTACTTGTCCAGCAGCACGTACATATCAGTCTCCTGCGGATCAGAGAAGGAGGAAAGAGCTTTTAAGACTAAAACGCAATAAGACCTCGTGGACAGGTAGGAGCAAGAAAAGCTTATTTTGCCCTGAGCTGGGCTTCAACTGTCTGGAAATGTCAATGTAATGGCTTTAAGATCTCAGCAGGACAGATGTAGTCGAAATCTCCTTTTATTATTTCTAGTGGGTGAGGGTACAGCTCGGCCTTAGTTATCTTTTACAGTATCGAAGTCTTTAAATACGAATCAGCCCAGTTCTATTAATTCCTATAGAGGCAAGAGCCGTGCAATTTAATCAACTATGCAGTTCATTCAGTTTTTAATTCAGAATTGATTCACACATTTTAAGGTTAACTTATAAATGTTAAATGTTCTTTAGCACAAAATGCAACCCGCTTCCATCTTCTGCAAATCCTCGCATTTTGAAATAGTATTGTTTCTTCATCTTTTGAGTTTATGGGCAGTTGGTACAACAGCGCCACCTCCTGGACTGAAGAATGGTGTAGTGTAAATATTCCGGATGCATCAGAATCATTTGTTTCAGACAGCATACAAGTCAGACACGTCACAGAACATTCGATTTGTTTTCCATGCATTGAAGTTGAAGGCAGTAGAATTCGCTATCGATGGTCTGGCCCCTGAGGACAAATAAACGATGCACAATATCGCAAATGTTGAAAAGGATGATGAGGATGCCTTTTTCGGTCATGGAGACGATGGGCTCTTTCACTGTGAAGATTGTTGGTTCGAGACACCCAAGTTTCGTCACACGTGAGAATCGCCTGGACTGTTCCGTGTGATTCAGCGACGTTATAATACATTGAATGGGTATGACATTTGCAGCAGGTTAAGCTCGTTGGCGGTCTTCCTGATCTCTCATCGTCTTCCAGTAATGTTTGTCCACTCGTGCCACTCAAAACACCTTGAACAATCATCAACAATTCATTGCAGCATCGCGGTAAACTTGCAGACATCAAACATCTCTGTGGCAGATTTGCCGAGTTTCAGTTTTCACTCATTTTGTTTTTCTAACTCCTTGTCCATGATGAGATAGCAGACGTGGTAACGCACTTGATTAGATTAGCACCAGTTGCACAGCTCCCGATGTACACAGGGCGATGTCTTTTGGCGTGGTTATCTGTACAAAACTAGTCTCAAAACCTTTCGATACCACCTCATATCATCAGATATTAGATGTTGCTCTCTGAGCATTTTTTTTTACAAGCACTACCAAACAATCATGGTTTCAAACCTGATACTACCATCGCCAACAATCGCACTGAAATGAAAGCATATTATCATCTGAATCACGTATAACACACAGGATAATTCACCTTCACACAACCTCTGGAAGAAAATGATGCAGCTATGAGATAGGATTCCTGCTGTGTTATCTCCGGCACATCGTTGCGTTTATTTTTATGAGTAACAGCATCACACTAACCCTAGGAATATTGAACATGCTGAGACAAACATGTGACGATTTAGATCTTCAATTCCAGGCTAAAAAACATGAAGTTGAAGTAGAAAAAAGATAAAACATAAATAAGGCTGAATAGAAAAAGGTTAATCTTTCGAGCACATCTTGGTGAAGATTACTTGCAGGTTTGGATGGAATGCAGGAAGAGGAAGGTGTGTGCGTGTGTGTGTGTGTGTGTGTGTGTGTGTGTAGAGACCAGGAAGTACACAGGATATCTTTTGTAATACCGCAGACTGAGCTTCTCAATAAAGAGAGGGAGAAAGGAATGGCAAAAGCCCATCACATAATGAGCTCCGGGAATGAAAAAGTGTGTAGGAGTGTCTGTTTTTTTCCAAAGCTAAACCATGATCTTGTGGGTTACAGCCTTCACCTCATGCTTTGGCTAAAAGTCCTTGCGAAGTCCAGAAACGTCCTGACTTGGGCATGCTTAGACATTGTCTCTGTGGCACTTTTGTCTTTTTGTAATTTAAGTCACAGGTTTATATAAACACACTCATTCTAATGCATTTCTCTTCTATAGTAACGACTCACTCTCCAGGCTCGTATAGCTGACGCTCCACATGATCTAACACTGTTAAACAAAGAGGTACAGTCTGTGGTGTCGTCGTGCTTCGCTAAGTGGCTATAAATATAAATTTATCCTCCTTTTTCTTTTTTTAAGTGGCCTGTCTAGCAAAGGGAAGAAATACCATGTGCTATAAACAGTGACCTGTGAGACAGTGACTCTTACAGATTTATTTTACGCTATTAAGGGGCAGTAGCGTAGCTGGGCTTTGGTCACCTGAGCTGCTGCTAGCTAGCATGTAACGCCATAGTTTCAGTGTATCAATGTGGATGAAGAAGTGTGTGTACTCAGCGCTGACTGAAAAATAAACAAGTATACGCCGTAAAACAAGTGTATATACCCTGCACTACACCACTGGGTACAGTATATATATTAAACAAATAAATTGTGTGGTAAAAAAAAAGAGTGCTTCAGCATCAAGACAGGAAATGGATACCACTTTTTTGCCTGACAAGTACTTCCATTCGGGTACTAGCCGATACTGAGTACCGATGCCAGAGCACAACTTGAACAATTGTACATATGTTAATACATTAGTGTATGTGTATATGTATGTATGTATGTGTATGTGTGTATATATGTGTGGGTATAATATGCACATGAACGTAAAAATTGTAAATCGTTTCACAATAAAGGGTGTATAAAACTCAACTTAAAACTCTTCCCATAATGCACCATAGTGCTGTCTCTTCTCCATCTAGCTGTCCACATAAGCCTCAAGAGGCAACGATCCTGTCGCCAGTTTGCCGCTTGTTCTTCCTTGGAGCATTTTTGGTAGATATTAAACCAGGAACATCCGGAATCCATAATTAGTTCTGGAATTAACACAAAATATAAAGTAAAAATAAAACAAATTAACTTTTGAAAAGAATCGTGGCTGGTGTGAGGGAGACAAGACCCGCACTGCTACATCCTTTTAAACCTTTTTCCTCACATGGGTCATTGTTGCAGTACAGTTACTAAAGAAAAGTCACTACACTTTGAGACCCAAAAAGCAGACAAAGTGTATACTCGTTTTGCAAAACACTCGCAGGCGCAAAAGTTACTCGCAATCCAAGGTTTCACTATAGTTGTCTAGACATTACAGTTTGTCAAAGTTTGCTGAGATTAATGTTGGCCATTTTTTCTGCTTCTGTCATGTTTTTGGGGTGTTGGACTGTGGGCTTGTGGGTTTTAGGCATAGACGCAGAGGTATAAACATAGTCTATTAGATTTCTAATAAAGAAAATAAACAAACAATGAACTTAAACAAAGAACTCTAACCCAGGCTCTTTAGCTTAACCAAACAAACATGGAGCTGAATTAAACTAAGACGAGACAGACTAGGGATGGGACAGACTAAGACGGGAGAGACTAATGACTGATCGGGTTAGTAACTGATCGGGTTAGTAGCGAAACGGATAATGACCTAAACAGGTTAGTAGCTACGCGGGTTAGTATCTAAATGGGTTAGTATCTAAACAGGTTAATGACTGAACATACAAGAGGCTGAACATACAAGAGGCTAATCCTTACTAGCGGCTAAACCTACTGTACAAACAGCTAAACACTCAAGTGGCTACACAAACAAGTGACGAAACACACAAGTGATGAAACATACATGAGGTACTGTAACATATGTGAGAGGCACACAGACATTGGAAACACACAGAACAGTACTTAAACAGAACTCTGGACAAACTAACTAACTTAACAAAAACAGCTCCATAAATCAAATACAAAACGAACATAACAAACCTAACAAAACTAGAGCCAACTTAAAACAGACATTATACAACAAATGCAAACTAATACAAAACAAAACAAAAGAAATGCCCACTTGACATAAATAATGCTCGACCCAGTTTCCCAGAACAAACAGCTTTTTATAAAGGATCTAATGAGCCACCTCGGTTCAGGTGAGCGCTGTTTTGGAGTCCAAAAACAAAAAACTACACAAATCACATATACAAAGTTATCGGGCGCACAGCGCCCTCTGGGGGTGATCGCTTACAGCTTCCAACACAACGAGAACTCAGTGTTTACTTGCTGCCTCATATGTCCCACACTTGACAGGTGCCAATGTAACAAGATAATCAGCGCGGTTCACTTCACCTGTCAGTGGCTTTAATGTCACGGCTGACCGGCGTACGAGATAACAGAACTAACTTAATCATCTAAAGCATGATTCAGAACATTAAATGGTTAAATTTATGAGGTGGGTTTTTAATCGTTAGCGAATGACAAGCAGTATCGTAATATGCTAGCATTGTAAAATAATCAGCTGCATGGCGCTAAGAATAACTCCGCTTCATTACACTACCCTGGTGTTATCTTATATGTATATACAGGTATATGATGTTCATACTTATTTTATTCCTCTCTGTCATAAGGTTGATGAGACATTAAATGATCATCTAAAACTTCTAATTGCTTTTCTAACACCTGTGACATCACGGCATGACTGAGAGCAGTGTGTACGCCCAGAAAAACAGGGATCTGTCCTGAGAACAGTTTCTTATTCATGGAAAAATCTGAACAGTCACTTGTGCCATGTCCTTGGTTCAGCTTCTGTTTTACACGTGTTCACAATTTAACGTGGTTTAGGTGGTTGTGGGGAAAAAAAGGCACACCCAGGTTCAGTGTGTGTTCATACAATATGTTTGACAGAAATAAAAAGGAAAAAAACATGACATACTGTAGGACTATCCCATAAAGGAGCTGTGTGTGTGTTTGTGTGTGTATTTGTGTGCGTGTGGGTGTCTTCAGGCAATGACCTTGTGTCTCAGCAGGAGGAATCCTGCTTCTCCTCTGAGTATGTGTGTGTGTGTGTGTGTTTGTTTTCATTGCTGCTCCACTGCACTCTAAATATTCGTGGAATTTTCCTATTAGCTAGTCGGCCTAAAGAGAGACTTTGCTTGTTATATATTTACTGAGCAGGAAGAAAGGGTCACAGGGTTCAGACAGAGTTAAGCACATACTATTCTGCCTTTGAGAGGCGAGATTGCTCAGCTTATCATCTCTAATTTTGTTTATCAAAAGTTCACCAATGTGCACACATTCCACTGACAGTTCAAGTTTTTTTTCATCATCACAATGTATCTGTGCCACATTGATACCAAATTGATATCTTGTTGGAGTATGCACAAATTTGATCAGGATTAATATGAGTATTATTAATAATTAAAGCGAATGTGACGATCACGTGGTCGATCAGTGCTGGAGGATACGAGGGAGGAACTTGGTGCGGTGCGAGGTGTGATTAGAGCTGAGAGGTAAGCTTGTGCTGGGCCGTTTTTTCTTGCTTCGTAGGCAAGCACCACTGTTTTGAATTTGATGCGGGCAGCTACAAGAAGCCAGTGGAGGGAGCGGTAAAGTGGGGTGGTGTGGCATTCTGGATCAGCGGGAGAAGGGCGAATGGTGCACAGAGGCAGACCTGCCAGAAGTAAAGTGCAGTAGTCCAGACTTTGAAATAACAAGGGACTGAACAAGCACATGAGAGGCATCTGTGGAGAGAAATGGACGAATTCTATAGACGAGTTATAAAGAAGAAATCGAATAAGAGCGAGTAAGGTTAGCAACGTCACCACAGCAAGTTTCAGCTGATGAGATTCCATCCAGACTGCGATGTCTGCCTGTCTGGCATCATTATCAGCCCTATTCCCTTTTCTTGTCCTGTTTGCAAAGTCTTGCTGAGAATGTTGTGTAGGTGTAAGCATTATTTCTCTGCATATTGGTCCTGATTTTCTGACTTGTATGGTCATTTCATTATCAGTTTTGTTAACACTAGCATTTTGAAAAGTGATGTTGATGTCTTCAATATCATTTATTTTATTTGGTTTAATGATATGTTTGTAAACATTAATTTCTTGTATAAGTATAAGTTTGATTTGCAGTAATAGGGTTATTCTCGTCATCTAATTTAATTACAAGTCGTTGTGCAACTGGAGTAAAAAAGCTGCGCTCTCATTCACTCCCAAATCAGTATATCTTTACTCAGCTTACAAGGCTGACACCGTACATTGTGTGAATGCACATAAGCCTCAACTGGCTTCAATTAGCGCTTGAACTTCTTGAACCTGGTTTGATCTGTAACGCTAAATCGAGCAAGACTAATACCAAAACAAATAAACCTTACTTTTATTAGCAGGCTTTGTTGTTTATAGTGCGCTCCGGTAACTCTCTCTCTCTCTCGCTCTCTCTCTCACTCTTTCTCTCTCTCTCTCTTTCTCTATCTGTCTCTCCCTCTCAGCTGTCTGGGATGTGAGTGGAGGTTTCAGAGAGATAGAGCGAAGCTGGCGAGTCAGTGGACTTGGCTGAAGCTCAGGCTATCTGAGCTGGATTTGCAGATTCAGCAGGTTTCCAAGCTCCATCAGCACCTTCACAACAACAAGGTAAAGAGCTGACACATCTCCACTCCCAATTCTGTGTATCAAAAAGGAAGAATGACAGATTTAATATGATATCATAGGTAGATTGACGATTTGATTAGATTTGATTTTTGGGCATTGCGATCTTTGATTTAATAGAATTTAATAGCAATAATGCTCGTCTGATTTTTTTTTTACTGGTGCTGAAGTATTAAAAATGACTAAACTAAACTAATCTAACTAATTGTCAATTATTTTGCTATGCAAAAGTCCAGTGAGTGGCAGTGTGAATCAAATCAGAATTGAATCAAACCACAAACGAACATTTAAACCATATAAACAATTTCATCACACAGCTCTATTTATCATGGTGTGATTTAAAACCAGCATTCATGTGCACTTAGTAAATTTGTGTAATGGTAGCAGACCTTTTTACTAGTAAAATGTGCAAATTGCTTTGCTGCTGTAATAGAGTAGACTGGATACTCTAAGGAAAAGCAGTGGAAGAAAACGAAAAATGCGAACACATACAATTTAACATGGAGTTACAGAATGGTAAAACTTATAAAAACTTGTAAAACATGACAACATTAAACAGGGAACAGTGGGAGCAAAGCATAGACACCTGATTAGAACTTAGAGATATTGACCTCCGCAGCCCAGTTCTCTAGGGCTAACAAAAGAAGGAAAAAAATGCAACTTGTGGTCTAGTTTTTTGTGTCGTACAATGTTATACCTACAGGAATTCCCAAAAAATGACCTGATCCAAAAAATCTTTCCATCTTCTAACAGAAATAACAATTATAACTAACATATCTCTTTATTAAAGCCAGATGACTTTAAGGGATGAACCAATACACGCCTCATTATTGTTGACCAAAAAGGGTAACAGCAGTGTGTGTCTCCAACACCACTCCTTCTCCACACAGTTGTAAAAATGTTCTAATGTTTAAGACAATAAAACGGAGGCTCATCCCTAATATTTCATGTTATCTTGTTTTCTTTTTAACAAAATGGAAATGTTTCTCATTTAGAATGTTTGCTTTTAAATAAATTCTTTGTGAAGAATTGAACTTGCTAGCTATCTACCCTTTGATATTCCCTCCAAAATGCCACCACGCTATCCTTTGCCTTCTGCCGCAGACAGGTGTTGTTTTGGCTGAGGCTCAGCCGTTGACCGACCTGCAGATCCAACAGACTCTTCTGACTGAGACGGCCGATTTGATGTTAACGGCGCGTCACCCGCACGATCTCAACTCCGAGCTCGACACGGAGCCCAGCAGCCCCACTCGACTCCTCCGAAACATCGAGAGACAGGTGAGGTCATTGATTCAGGGTTTATTATAAAAAACTAAATCAAATATTCAAATATTCTGTTTTAAGAAGAAGTGTAAGAAGTGTTCTTGTGAATTTGTGGGTGTGGCTTATTTACCCAGTAGTCAACCATCCTGTGTAATGAACTTATTGATAGTGGCACTAATCCTTAAAATTACACATGACGCATGGGCAATTAATACATTCATTACATAACATACTGGCCAAGTGGACGCTCCAGTGTGCTGCTCAGTTTTATATTTTCTTTGTCTGGAAATCTAATTGATGGGGCTAAAACATATATAACATAAGTTAATATTATATAACCAATTAGTTAGGTCATTAAGTGCTTTTAATACAAGCTGTGTCATGTTTGTGACCTCAGCATAAGGATATAAAGTCATTAGCAATAAGCTGTGATTTTCTTCTTACATTCACAAAAATGTGATTTTAGCAAGTGGAATATTTTTTTTACTCTGGCCAAACCTACAGTGTGTATAATTTCTTAAAATAAGTTTACAACAAAACAAAAACAAGATTATTAAGCTTTATTATTAAGATTATTGTAAGTGAAAATTTCTTGTTCTGTTGGCAGATCATTTTGCTTCTTTTACGAAATAAATTAGTAAAACTAGCAAAATTATCTAGCAATAAAACCATTTAAATTTGAGTAAAGTTTGATTGGACATAAGCTTAATAAACTTATATTTGTTTTATTATAATCTTATTTTAAGAAAGAGTAGATTGAATTTAACTAAATGTATATTCAAGATATTTTCACTTGCTAAGATAGTGAGCTATTACTTTTTTTTTATTTTGCAAGTAAAATAATTATTTTATTTGACTGGAGCCAGTGTGGTTATTTTCCCTCAGTGTCTTAGATTAGCTGGGTGACATTTACTGTATCTTACGATACATTAAGTCATGTTCATATGGAAGATACACAGTGGAAGCAGGTTTAGATATAACTATGTATTCACACATTAAAAAAACATGAAATCCCTCAGCAAATAACAGGTGCTGTGTGAAAGGCAGGTGATCATTAATAAATGAAAACTTAAAGACGAGCGAGCAGTGTGCAGACAGATGGCCTGATACATTAATGTATGTTTGTGTAATGCACTGTAAAATACTGCTAGTTATGAGTGAATGCTAGTTTGAGTTATTACTTCTGAAAGTAATTCCAAAAGACATTTTTTATATTCCAATGACATACATATGTGGAAGGAATAACTGTTTCGTAGGTGTGTGAACTTCAACCTGCTGCCCCCGCTCACACTGTGTGCTTTTGGCTTGTGCTCTTAAGTCATCTTGACTTGATTTTCTGTCAAGACCAAGGGGGAAAAGTTTGATTTATTATTGTGAAATGCAGGCAGTGCATGTTCAGCTTAGGCGGCACGATGGCTTACTGGTTGGTATGGATACCTTCAGTGCTGGGGGTTTAAATATCACCTCCGGTCTGTGTTTGTTTGTGTTTGTTGGTTTCCTCCCAAGGACATACAGTAGGGTGTAGGAAATTTGTCTAAGCTATATGAATGTGTGTGTGTGTACCCAAAGTTTATACAGTATATATTGGATGGTTGGATGGATGGATGGATGGGTGGATGGTATGGATGAATAAATTGATGAATGGATGGATGATGGATGAATAAATGATGGATGGATGGATGGATGGAATGGATGGATGGATAGATACAGTAAATGGATGGATGGATGGGATGGATAAATAAATAGATGGATGGATGGATAAATGAATGGATGGCTAAATAGATGGATGGATGATAAATGAATGGATAAATGGATTAATGGGATAGATGGATAAATATATGGATGGATGGATGGATAAATAGATGGATGGATGGATGGATGTTCAACTTGGCTGACAAATATAGTTATATCAGTTAAGTGGTGCATATCTTTTATTAAAGATTCTGCCACTAAAACTTAAACTACAAATGCCACACGTTCCTCCAAAAGAGGAAACCAAACAAAATATTAAACAGTTTTGTTTATGTTTTCTATGAGAGCGATGGACGATAAACATAAATTCTTTTTAATGTTTGATTCATTTCATCTCCCTTCCATGCTGGGAATACTCATTACACTCATCTCTGCACCTGTGTTTAATTACAATAAATGTTATAAATGATAAAAGAAATAGTTTTATTGGTGGCTTTTTTTTTTTTCCACTGAACCTTGTGTCGTGATTTTTTTTGTGTGGTGTGTGTTTGTGTGCAGAGCGCCCAGCTGAGTCAGATAGTGAACAGTCTGATGGCTCCTCTGAGTGACTCGCCCTTACACTGTCCTGTAGCTAAAAGAGACAGCAGGTGCTGGAGAGGATCAAGAAAAAGGCTCTTTAACAGGTCAGGACTACATACTGCTCTCTTTATGTCTCAGCATGTTGCAGGTTTCACACGCAGGTTTTAAAGGATCTTTAAGTCAAGGACTGGTGAGGGCCATTCCAGAAACTTCAGCTGGGTTTGGGCTTCCTGAAGAGTACTGGGAGGGTTTAAGGGTGTGTTTGACAGCAAACTCAGAGAATTGTGGCAGTTTTTAGAAAACCTTTTTTTTTTTTTTTTTAAAGAAGCTGTTAAAATATTTGTGTATTGTGTATTGTGTATTGGCATTTTGTATAATTTTTTGGATAAATCTGCTTGCAGATGTGTTTGCCACCAGGTAAATTTTTATTATTTTAGTATTAATAATAGTTTTAGTTGAGTTTTAATTGTGTGTTAGAAAAACTCAAATAAGGAAATCCAAGGAAAAAATGTGTAGTTTTGTTGCACAGAGAACATTTTTAATGACATAGTTTGTCAAAGAGGCAGCACCGTGGGCTCTGACCTCCAGGGTCGAGGGGTCGATTCCCACCTCAAGTCTTTGTGCATGAAGTTTGCATGTTTTTCACGTGCTTGATGTGTTTTTCCTCCGTGTACTCCTTTTTACCCTTCACAGATTAGGCTAATTGGCATTTCCAAATTTCCTTTGTCTGAGAATGTGTGCTTATGTCCTGAGATGGACCGGCACCTTGTCCAAGGTCCCCGAGTCCCCCGAGTCCCCTGGTCCAGGCTGCTTGCAAGAGAATGAATGAGTGAATGAGTTTGTTGAACATCATGAGATAATGCAGAAAAAAAGAAAATTATAGCATCATCAGCCTCCTGCTCAACAGATGATTTCTTCAGGCCATTATTATTATTATTATTATTATTATTATTATCATATGGTGGTTTTGCTTTCTGTCCAGCATACACACAGTTCCTCTATGAGTTTCTTATTTGAGAATGCATTGACTTTCATAGTTCCCTTTTAATTTATTAATGACGTCTTGGACATTTTTCAGTTCTTCAGTCAGCTGCTTCAGATTAGCTCATGTTATTTGTGTGCTCAAGCTTCTATTCTAACAAATACTGCTACTGTTAATAATAATAATAATAATAATAATAATAATAATAATAATAATAAACTATTAAATACGGAATAAGGAAATGTCAGGTGTCATGTTGTCTTTCAGTTTTGGTCAGAAGGGTTATTTATGTCTGAAACACTAGTGTTTAGACTCCTGAGAGAAATCGTGAAGGTGTGTGTCACAGTTTCGTCTATGACGGGCACATTGTCATACAGTACATCCTCCATTCTCCTCACTTCATTACTATTTCCCCTTTTCCTAATTTTCTATCTCACTGTTCATTTTTACTATATTATTAATTATACAACAGTTAGTTCTGATAGAGTAATCAGACTGAATGAAAGGGAATTCCATGTGTGCTGATAATATACAGTAACAGCACTGAGACATTTTCCTCTAGGTATCAAACTGTATTACAGGAGTTCTCATAACTGCCTGCCGAAAAAAAAAACACATTCAAAACCAGTCACAAAAGCACTTTCAGAAAGAACACACATCTGAGAATCGTTCTTCACCCACATCGTTCTTCACCTTCTGCACTACTTGGTGTGTGGAACAAGGGATATACTCCATACATAGCGTATTAGCTTTCCATTTAACGCAATTCAGGATTCGAACCCGGAAGTTAACAGAACTGATATTCTAAAGTGGAATAAGTGGAAATATAAAGAGGAACTTACAGGATTGTCCAGCATGGTATATTGTCCTCACCTTTTGGCTACACAGTACCAGTAAGAAAAACTTTTTAACAACCCCTGTTAATTAAACTAACTGTCAGTCACCAGCTCTGCCAGTCGCGGTCAGTCCGTTCGATCAGGAGTGGAAAGATATGTGTTGGCGGAGCAAAACAACTGGTTAAACAAATAAACATATCATAATCTGGCTGTAGGCACGAGGGTGCAGCTCTTGTGATATTCATCACACCAGCACTCCCTCACATGTGATATTGCTTAATTATATAAACACAATTTTTGATAAAAACCTCTCCTCGTGTCTGTGTGTCTGTGATGCTTCCCGAGTCAAACTCTTACAGTGTGATATTCAGATAAGAAATTCCTCGAGTTCAGTGAACTGAATGTTCTCCTGTCCCGCCATAGCTGAATATAAACATGTGGTCTCTACACAGGAAGTGTGGCAGCTGTAGCTCAGCTGAAGATCTGGGACAGTAGAGGAAACACGATGTATAACGTAGACAACTGTTTTATAAGTGAACTAATCAGCAACGGGTTGGTGTGATGCAACCTGATCCAAAGCGCCAAACATGATACTTTTCCAACAGCACATCCGAGGTCTTTTATTCTTTAGAGTGCAGTGATTTGCCAGTGATGTATATTATTTTTGTTTAATTGAAGAATTATGTCATACTTATACAATACTGTTTATACAATAATGTTTTAATCCTATTCTTATTAGTCTATCACCTCGTACAGTAACAGCTGAAGACGCTGAAGACTTTCTGTTAGTATTCACAGTGACAGGTTAACTGGAGGAAAAAAAACTTCCTGAACATGTTAATTATCTAGCTAATTACCTTATTCTTTTGAAGTTAATAAGACAAAAAACTTGTTTTGTGATGATAGAGAAACTGGAGGCTCCTTTAAGACTGTATTTTTTTATTAATTCAGTAACGATTAATGTTTATTCCCTTTTTTATTAGTAACACATTTTGCAGTTTTGTGATTTATCTCCCTTTTTCTCATATAGCACTGAGACAGACGTGTTTCTGCACACCGGCTCCACATCTACAAGGAAGCCAGACGAGAAGAAGAGGAGGCGTGTGTGTTGCCGAGGTCAGCTCCCGTCTCAGGTAGACGGTATTCCTGGGTGTGCACGGACACGCCCTTTGCTGACCTATCACAAACCCCGCCTCTTCGCAATGGACCAATCGGCAGTCACACAGCAGGTCAAGCAGATGTTCTCTCACTGTCTGTGTTTGTAATTTAAAGCTTAGTGAAATGCATTTCTATTAATAATCTAAATCTTAGCGGATGAATACAGAGAATGTAGAAGCTTGAGGAAGTGTTATAATGTTAATGTGAAATCTTACAATACACAGTATCCTCTTGTTTTCTCGTTTTGTTTCTTTTTCTGGACCTACCAGGTTGGTTGTTGGTTGGTTTATTGTATTTGTACTCATAGGCAGATTTCTTTTAGCAAAATGACACATTTAAAGATAAACTCAACTTTCTCAACTTTGAATCAATAAT
>JAOVVB010121035.1:0-12506 GCA_028570985.1 Heterobranchus longifilis
AGACTTCAGGACTGCAATCAATCAACCAATCAATCAATCAATCAATCAATCAACCAACCAATCAATCAGTCAACCAACCAACCAATCAATCAACCAACCAATCAACCAACCAATCAATCAGTCAACCAACCAACCAACCAATCAATCAACCAACCAATCATTCAATCATTCAATCAATCAATCAATCAATCAACCAACCAATCAATCAGTCAACCAACCAACCAACCAATCAATCAACCAACCAATCAACCAACCAACCAACCAATCAATCATTCAACCAATCAGTCAATCAACCAACCAATCAATCAACCAACCAATCAATCAACCAACCAATCATTCAATCAACCAATCAATCAATCATCCAATCAACCAACCAATCAATCATCCAATCAACCAACCAATCATTCAGTCAATCAACCAATCAATCATTCAATCAACCAACCAATCAATTAATCAATCAATCAGTCAATCAACCAACCAATCAATCATCCAATCAACCAACCAATCATCCAATCAACCAACCAATCAACCAATCAATCAACCAATCAATCAGTCAACCAACCAATCAACCAACCAATCATTCAATCAAACAATCATCCAATCAACCAACCAATCAATCAATCAGTCAACCAATCAATCAGTCACCCAACCAATCATTCAATCAACCAACCAATCATTCAGTCAATCAACCAACCAACCAATCATTCAACCAATCAACCAACCAATCATTCAGTCAATCAACCAACCAACCAACCAATCATTCAATCAATCAACCAACCAATCATTCAGTCAGTCAATCAACCAACCAACCAATCAGTCTATCAACCAACCAACCAATCAGTCAATCAACCAACCAACCAATCAATCAGTCAATCAATCAACCAACCAATCGATTAATCAGTCAATCAACCAACCAATCAACCAACCGATCAATCATCCAATCAACCAACCAATCAACCAACCAACCAATCATTCAATCAATCAACCAACCAACCAACCAACCATTCAATCAATCAACCAACCAATCAATCAGTCAGTCAATCAACCAACCAACCAATCAGTCAATCAACCAACCAACCAATCAGTCAATCAATCAACCAACCAACCAATTAATCAGTCAATCAACCAACCAACCAATCAACCAACCAATCAGCCAATCAAACAACCAATCAATCAATCAATCAATCAGTCAATCAACCAACCAATCAATCAATCAGTCAATCACTCAATCAGTCAATCAACCAACCAACCAATCAGTCAATCAATCAACCAACCAACCAATCAATCAGTCAATCAAACAATCAACAATCAATCAACCAACCAATCATTCAACCAACCAACCAGTCATTCAATCAATCAGTCAATCAACCAACCAACCAATCAGTCAGTCAATCAATCAATCAATCAATCAATCAGGGTGAGGGTTAGGGTTTCCAGAAAAAGTCGGTGGGAGAATTTCCTCTGTGGCGTCCCTAAGTTGTTTTTAAATTTGCATGACTGTGTTTGTTGTTCTGCAGGGTCTGAGCGAGGATGTGAGCATCAGCAAGTTCTTCGACGATCCTATGTTGTTGGAGCTGGCCAAACAGGACGTGGTGCTGAACTACCCCATGTGAGACTGTAACAAACCATAACTGCAACACCAACACCTCCACTAGTCACTCAACAGCAAATCCTATTTTTTAAATGGGTATTTGGGGAATAATCGAACTACAATAACACAGAATCCATAATTTCATAGATTCAGGTTACACACGTGTCATTCTGGATCTCCACAGACTCCATTGCTTTTTTATTAGCTTGTCTGCCATTTCCTACTGGAAATCCCAAAACTGGCAGTTTTATAAGATCTGTAATAAAGGGAGGTCACCTGGATCAATCCCTACAGCCCTTGCGGTCTCAGGAGAGTTGCTGCTGTTTGTTGTGTCTCACCTTTGTTTTTTGTATCTTTATATGTACAAATTATCATTGTTTTTGTAGAATAAGATAACTTGGAAGCCTTTTTTTTTTAAAGAAATTGGATGTCATTGATCTGGCGTATGTCTGAATAAAAGAAGTATTTGTAATTCAAAGAAAGTGTTTCATTGTACTGTACTTTCTAACCACATCCTCACGATGATGTAGAGGGTAGAGTTAGTAATTGTCAGTCGGGAAGCTTGAGCACAGTGGACTCAATTTTCTGCCCGTGTCTCGAGACGAGTGCTAAGTTGGAGCTTTGCTGACGGTTTGAGTGATTGGTGTGTCTGTTTGGGATGCTGTGTGGGCGCTGACTGATGGACAGGCTGTTAGACGCAGGCAGAGAGCAACTAAAGGTTAGCGGCACATGGCCGAATAAAAGGAAGAAGGAATGATGCCGCCTGTCAAAGATGACAGATGTCACTAAAGCAACAAGACTTAAAAGTTTGCTCTTTCTAAATCTTTTGGATTTCATGACGAATGAGAGAGAAATGCTTAAACTGTCGTCGAACCTGAAACAACCAAATCTAAAAAGTAAAGTAGGGAGAAACACATTTCTTTACACAGGTGGGGAGGAGTGGAATAAAATCATTCAATCAATCAAGCAATCAATCATTCAATCAACCAACCAACCATTCAACCAATCAATCATTCAATTATTCACCCAAACATTCAATCAATCAACCAACCAATCATTCAACCAACCAGCCAATCAATCAATCAATCAATCAATCAATCAATCAATCAATCAATCAATCAATCAATCAATTATACAATCAACCAATCAATCAATCATTCAACCAACCAACCAGCCATTCAATCAATCAATCAATCAATCAATCAATCAATCAATCAATCAATCAATCAATCAACCAATCATTCAACCAACCAACCAACCAACCATTCAATCAATCAATCAATCAATCAATCAATCAATCAATCAATCAATCAATCAATCAATCAATCAATCAATGTTTTGAGAAAGAATGTAAGGTAAAGTGATTCCAGTGTGTTTTAGTGTCGTTTTAAGAGTTTTAAGCATATTTTGTTGATTATCTGGATATCATGAATAGCAATTATTTAGGCCAGGATAATCATGACATGATATTGATGATCATAGTAATGATGGTCATAGTGACTTGATCATTTGTTAATGGTGAGCAACAGGAATTCATGATGCATCCTGCATTGATTCATGCATTAAATAACCACAAGCATTAGTTAAACATTACATAACTATATGATTTGTACCTTTATTATAAAGTGTTACCGAAAAGTCAAAATACATATAAGATAAAGGCGGAAGCCAGATGATGAGGTATAAAGAGCGTCCAAGAGGCAGGATGGGGTGGGCTGTTATTATATTGTGGATCGCGATAAAAAACATTACATTTCCATTATCAGTATAATCGTGAATATAAAGAATATCCTCATGAATTGACTGCAGTTTACTTCAGTGTCCTATCTGATGCAATCAAAATATTTGTTTCTTAAAGAAAAGTTGGAATGTTTTGAGAAAAAAGTCTGAATGTTATTTTATTTTTCCAACTTTATTGTGATTAGTTAAAGGATATGCATGTTAATTAATTAACATTTACTTTGCACAGTTTTTATTTATTTACATATATACTTATTTCTCTTAGGTGAGGTTTTTAGATGAGCCCGTAGTGGGTTTCTACCTCACCTGCACATGTGATTTATTTCTGTGCTAATAAATGTTAAAAAAAAAAAAAAAATTTAAAAAGAGAAAGAGAAAAAAGTCGTGATGTTTCAAGAAAAAAGTCGGAATTTTTTGAGAAAAAAGTCGGAATGTTATTTTATTTTTCCAACTTTATATAACTGTGATTAGGTAAAGTATATGCATGTTAATTAATATTTACTTTGCACTGTTTTTATTTATTTTTCATTTATTTACATATATATTTATGTCTCTTAGCTGAGCCCGTAGTGGGTTTCTACCTCACCTGCACGTGATTTACTTCTGTCTACTTTCATGATGTAAAAGTCGGAATGTTTCGAGAAAAAAAGTCAGAATATTTCGGGAAAAAAGTTGTAATGTTTCAAGAAAAAAAGTCACAACAAAGCAAAATAAGTTAAAGAGATTCCAGTGTGTTTTAGTGCCGTTTTAGGAGTTTTGATCACATTTCCTTGATTATCGGAATAATATCGTGAATCACAATTATTTTGGCCAGGATAATCGTGACATGAAATTTTCATATCATCCCATAACTAGCCAGCAGGCCCCTACTGACCCATATCTATGGATTCTGTTGGTCTGAATGTGAATAGAGGTGTAAGAATTAAACAACTGCTTGCAACTCACCATTTAGGAGTTGTTGTTTTTGGGGTGGTAGTAGCTCAGTCTGTGAGGAACTGAAGGGTAAGAGGTTGAAGTCCAGCACGGAGCAGGTACTGTTGTCTGGTAGCTGCAGAGCTGCCAGTCTGGAAAATATCAGCAGGAAAAAATGAATTCCACCAACGGGACAAACAAGGTACGTATTATTATTATTGAGCACAATGGGCCTTGAGTGTTTAAGTGATATTCATCCAAAGTCTTTTCCCCCTCAGATACACAGGAGGACTGGAATACGCTGCAGGAGCCGTTCCAGAGGAACCATCTGAAACTTGTCACCGTGAATTGTAACCGACGTGACACCGACCACAGATCAAACTGACGACCCTTCAAGCCTACAGGTGATGAGTGTTTGATCTTTAAAAAGTATCGAGTGGATAATCGCTCTAAGAGCAGTGTTTAACTACACTTGATGATGGATTGACGTGGTTGTCTTGTGGCGCCTTCAGTAGACCGTGGTGTCTGAACGGCTCAGCCCTTCATCAGTCAACCGCTGACAATCCTCCCAACAGTCCTGGAGGTGACGCAGACGGGGAAGGTAACAGCGGGGACAGGGAGAGTCAAAAAGGGCTTGAGCTGCTTTGACATTTGGACTGAATGTCAATCCTGTCCAGCGAGGAACAGGAGGGATACTGTGGCCTTTTCAAACGCTAAGAGGAAGGAGAAAAGAGATTGAGGAACGCACGATTATGAAGAGCTGAATACAGTGACGGCACTTCACTCGTCAAGGTGTCGACGTGCAGATGCGTAGATCAGAGCCGGCCCGACGCATAAGCAAACTAAGCGGCCCGTGGCTACTAGGGGCCCCCAAAAGTGCTTGAAATGTCCCACAAGACTCATGCAAGATGGAAACAATGGAATGACATTGACTGTTGATGAAATATTTAATTTAAAATGTGAATTAGCTGGACATACTGGGCAATATGGATGCACATCTTTCAGTAAATAATACCATCAACTATTAAATTAAAATATTCACCCCTTCAATGAAAACATAACACAAAATATCATCAAATTTAGATCTAGCCAAAGGCCCTGACAAAAGTTTAAAAGGCTAATTTGTACATTTAGCTAATACTAACAAAACACAAGCTGGTTCAGTGCCATGCAAAATGGCAACACGTTACAATGAGGGGGGGGCCCCAAACCAAATCTTGCTTAGGGCCTCCAGGAATCTAGGGCCGGGCCTGGGGTTCAGGGTTTGTCTCCCGTCACCTCTGCTCAGACAGAATGTGATCAGCTCTGCACATGTGTTGAGTAAATGTGCACTCAGACGACACGGTCCCGTCACTCCTCCCCTGCGCTGGCGTGAGCCGGGATCGTGCCTCGCCCCGGGTGGTGAGACGGATGGCACGCCGGTCTGAACACAAGGCCCCGGAGCGCTCGTTACAATCTGTGGTCCCTGTGCTAAATATAGACAGATTCTGCCTCGGTACAGGGGCACCCTCCTCCTCCTGCAAGTCAGGCCTTTTCCTTTCCACCTCCATCTGCTCTCCACCGCCTCATCAGTCACCTTTTCCTGCAACAGATCTGTCCTCTGCTCTTATCTCTCCTTCATCTTGCCCTGTCTCTCTCTCTCTCTGCACCTACACACCTCTCTGGCTCTGTCGTGTGTCTGTGAGTCAATCACACTTGTCTCTTCCTGCTAACATCACGAGCAGACCTTAACCTCCAGAACATTCAGCCCAAAGTCGGAAGCTACAAGCACGGAGAGCCCAGTCAGGCAATTTCATATTGACAGGCTGCTCATAGCGAAGTAGAGGCCGGTTACACAAATCATTAATAGATCTGCAGGCTCAATGAAAATGACGAAGGTTGAGTCAGCCTCCAAACAATGTCATGACATCAAAAAAGTGTCTGCAGGTTGTGAATGACTTGAGATAAAGTGAGGCGAGGCTCTTTTCCAGGGTTAGAAGGTGAGTGGTAGTTGGCTTGTTAGTAGTCTGGCTTACTGAGTGAGCAGTGCCTGGATAAAGTCTTACTTCCCGTCTCCGTACAGTTTTCACAGAGACAGGACGTCAACAACGGCAACAGCCTCCGAGTTATCAACATACACACTTAAAATGACAAGTTTTGAAGATTTGGATTGTGCAATAAGGAAAGCCTGCTCTGTTCTTTAAGTGAATGATTGTAAAGATTCACATAAAATATGTTTACAACAATTCCTGGAGGTGTTCCACCGAAACAGGTTCCCTCCTGACACTATTTTGTGCCACCCAGGATGATTGTGATTGGTTTAAGGAAATAGAAAACAGCCAGGGAGTTTTTTTCACTATCCAGGAGTGAAAACGCACTGAATCCAGACCTTACTCCAGCGCTGTGAAGATAGGTCTGGCTACGTGACACTAGCTTGTTACGATCATGGATGGATTTCTGAACAGGCCTTCCAGAACAGAGCCTCTGTATGAATGACTTAACATTTCTTGTTGGAAAGTCAATCAAACGACTAGAAAGAGATGCAAAACGATTACAAAGAGATGCAAAACAACCAAAGAGAGAGGCAAAGAAATGCAAAATGAGACACAAAATTGGACGTAAAACCTTTAAAAAGAAGACGGAAAACAACCACAAAGAGATGTGAGACAACAGGCTGCACAAAACTAGGGAGGCACCGATCACACTTTTTCAGTCGCGATACCTGGACTTTGGGAATCTGCCGATACTGAGTACCGATCCGATACCAGAGTTGAATTAATAAACTGTATGCCACTGTGTGGAAGTGACTAGGATCATTCTTTGGCTTGACTTAAACATTGCTTTCCTAACTTTGTAAAACAAAATGTAACAAATAAATACATAGATACATTTCCTGAATTGTTATTTACTATTAGAATAATAAATCATGCACCAGCAACTTGGTAAAAAATCTTTAAAGTGAACTGGAATTACAATTCAAGTGTAAACATTTTAAATGCAACAACAAACTGGTCAAAACCAATCGTTTTGACCAAAACCAATTGATGAAAACTTCCAAATGGAAGTTGTGTGAATGTAAATTTGACCAAACCGCTTGAAAAAAACAGACTGAATCAAAACATTGCAAGAAAACTACCAAAAATAGTAGCAAAACAACCCGAAAAAAATGCAAAACGTCCACAAAGTGACATAAAACGACTACAAAATGACTTAAAATGCTTCCGTTTTCTCTATAGGAGGAGTGGGGCCTGTTGTCTGTTGTCGGATATTTGGAGTTAAAATAGCAGCTGTTTATTGATATTATTTAATATTAGAATGTTTAAAGTATAGCAAATATTGGCATTCATTTATTGCACTGAATAAATACAGTAACTATTATTAATGTACAGTTCATTATTACTAAGAGGTCTTTAAGAGTCTAAACACATTTTTACTCATTTTACAAATGTGCCCATTCATTCAGAACTTTTCTAAACCCAGCCCCGAATACATTTTCCTTTTCTCCATTTACCAACAAGCATCACATGTTCCGACACATCCCTCCTGAATAGTCAAATGTAGTTTATCTTGCAGAAACACAGGAGGGCGCCATCACTGCCCAGCAGGTCAGTGACAATCTGAGGTCCGGCAAGGTCGGAGCAGTGAGCAGACTCACAAAAAAAAAACACCACACACAAGCACGTGACTGTGTGACTCCTGCACCCTAGGGCCCCTGAAGGACCCACAATACTGAATCATTCTCTAATCACAGAGATCAGAGGATCCAGAAGCCAATTCATCTCAGAGTTTAGCAGCACAGACTGATTGAGGCTGCACATGCACGGATGCCTGACGACGAGGGAGGTGGGGGGGGGGATCTGTGAGCAAACAATCAAGCTGCAAACTCAAAGCAAACTAGCTGCTTCAATTTGCCAAATGAGCCATATGTGTTCCCGTGCTCGAGGCCTTCCACTAAAGCAGATTGACACCAGACGCGGGCCCTCAGCATCTTTGTATACAGTCTATGGCCCTCACACATTCAGCTGGTAACAAACGGCAAAGCACCTTGCGATGATCCAAATCATTTCCACTAATTTCTCAGCAGGAAGTTCTTGTGACCATGTGGAACCACAGACATCATCCACTGAAGGATCCTGTGCGTCAGTCATTTCCCTGGAATATGGTTTGCGGCCTGGTAGTGGGTCCTTTTCCATCCAACCGGCTAAACTCATCTAAATGTGTACTTCATCCAAAAGCTCTGTGGGCGCCGCGAGAACAGCTTAAGTCCCAGTGCTCATCTTTGGGTCCACCACAAACCAAAATACACCAGACAGAAGAGTCTGTTCTGTTATTACTTTCCATTTCACTTATCTGCACTGTAACCTATAATGCTTTTTTTCTTCGTATATTCATTTAATTCTATTCTTTGTTTCCAGTATCGTTTTCTTTTATGCTTCATGTGAAATAAAATAGTGTTTTAGTAATTTTGTAATGTGAACCAACTCAACAATTTTAGGCTAAAACTTGAAGTACCAAACACACAACCACCTACATTATAAAGTAACAGGCCTACTATACAAATACTTGTCAAAAATATTATGATAATAAAATGAGGCCGTAGCTGTTTAAAATCCCACTGATTATACCATCATAAACTAACACAGACAAGACAGGCTTCAATAATCTGAGAATATAAATGTTGCATTATTACAAAAACCATAGTAATCCTACATTTTTTTATGCAATACTATACAAATATTACTCTACAAAATATACAATTATGATTTTAAAATGACACCTTAGCAGTTTAAAGTCCCACTAATTATACCATTATAAACTAATAGACAAAACAGGCTTCAATAGGAATACTCTGAGAATATAAATTATTACACAGCCATAGTAATCCTATACATTTTAAGGGATACTACACATATATTATTACACCTCAGCAGTTAAAAATCCCATTAAGTATGATTATACATTATAAACTGTAACAGACAAATCAGGCTTCAATACGCTGAGAATATAAATGTAGGATTATTACAAAACCACAATCCTACATTTTTAAGTGATACTATACAACTATTAGTCTATAAAATATATGATTATATTAAAAGTAAGTATAATGTACTATTATAATCTAACAGAAAAAACAGGCTTCAATTGGAATACTCTGAGAATATAAATTATTACAAACCCATAGTAATCCTAAATTTTTAAGTGATACTATACAAATATTAGTCTCTATGATTGTGGTTTAAAAATGTCACCTCAGCAGTTAGAAATCTCACCAAGAATGATTTTACATTATAAACTGTAACGCAGGAAAAACAGGCTTCAATGGGCTACTCTGAGAATATACTGTAAATGTGGGATTACTACAAAACTATATATAATCCTACATGTTTAAATGATACTATACAAATATTAGTCCATGGAAATATATGATTATGATTTAAAAAATGACACCAGCAGTTAAAAATCTCACTAAGTATGAATTTACATTATAAACTGCAACACGGACAAATCAGGCTTCAATACTCTGAGAATATAAATGTAGGATTACTACAAAACCATAGTAATCCTACATTTTTAAGTGATACTATACAAATATTAGTCTATAAAATATGATTATGAAATTATAATGACACCTTAGCAGTTTAAAGTCACTAAGTATGATTATACCATTATGACATATGAAGGATTACTATAAAACCATAGAAATTCTACATTTTTAAGTGATACTATACAAATATTATTCTATAGAATAAACTAACACAGACCACACAGGATACTCTGGTGATATATTAGTGATTTCTGAGAGGCTGCACAATATAAGCTACAAACATAAAGTGAAGATTTTTTTAGATTTTTTAAAATAAAGGCAGATGTTTTTGGACCCAAGATGTGTGACCTGTCGGGCGCGCGCACTGTCAAAGACGCGTACGCGCAGCATCCTGCCTTCCTGCTCCACAGAGGGGTCGCCAAGCTTTCAGTCTGAGGATCCAGCTGTCACTCAGCGAGACCCGCGACCAGCCAGAGCCGGACTGACTGTGGCACACGGCGGATAAATACGAGACAAAGACACCGCTGGATGTAGGTGGACCTCCAGCGATCAACAGATCGGCAACTCCGCTGTCCACTCCTCCTCCTCCTCCTCCTCCTCCTCCTCCTCCTCCCGCGGAGAAGAAACAGGATGAGGGACCCGAAAGACAATACCGGAGCCAACTGGCACATGTGAGCGATATTTATTACCAAATTCTCGAGCCAGTCACAGAGAAATGAACAAACTAGCTCTCAAGATTTGGTTGTAATTGGCCGATGCAGCTGCTCTTGGCAGCGGAGTAGGTTGAGCCCGTGCCAAAATGACCAGACTATTGTCTAGCATCTCTGTAACGGAATGGGCCCGCAGGAATTTTGGCACCGGTTTTACGCAGCAGACCACATAGTTTAATCGACGTACCTCGACCTGAAGGCAGAACAGTGAGGCTGGCATGGACAAAGAATGCTTACACATCTCGTAGTGATGCTGTGAGATAAAAAGGCATCAGAGAAACACCGTACTGCTTCTGGAGCAGATCATCAACGGCGGAACTCAAGTTTGGACCTCACCAAGTCCAAAACGACCTTCCCCTCCCCAAAAAAGGATCATCTTACATCTTAAAGCATCTTCACAGACTCGCATAGCGGTAAGAATTTCTATTTTAATTCCCTATACTGTAATTATTCCCATATTTGTTCTGAATGGGGCTAATTTCTAACCCAAGCCCCGGTGAGAGGGGGTGTTGGGGGTCATGGACGCACCATTTGGCACCACAACGCGCACACGACGGTTGCATCTTTGTGGTTCATTTCTGTTTTAATTTGCACTGGTATTTCTCTGTTTTTTGGGAGGAAAGTGTAACACGCTTGGTCAGGGCCAATCTGTGAGCAACAAGAGAGCAACTTCTCTACAAACGTGCTTTTGTGAAGCAGCAGCGACCGGCGCGTCTTAATTGACATAAACTGCTAATTTGGAGTCCATATGCCTGCCCATCAGTTTCAAATGAAATGCAATTTTAGCCCTAAAAAAAAAAGGCAATGCTAATCAAGTTTTGAGACTGAACCACAGTGTCTCGTAATCTTTTGTTCTCAAATGATTTCAGCAGGAGCATGGTGTAGATGGGCGGTGCAGGGAATCTCCTCGGGATTTGGTTAAATCCTGCAGGAGCTGTTCAAATTAGTGGAGGCACATGCATACTTTATAATGACGTTATTGGCAAACTCTTGAGATTCATTAATGATGAATATATTTCACAAGTGTTGAAAAGCTTTGCCTGCAATGCATTTTTAGTTTTTTAGTGATTTGCATTGAACAGTGCTGTAATATAGCGTGCGCTATCAAAAGCTATACAGCTGAATTTATTTAAAATAGGATGACAAAACTGCTAATTGCAACTGCAGTGCTTATTATAATAAAACAGATTGTTTGCTTAATAAATTGTCTTAAACCAAATAGTTGCCAAAAGAACATAACAGTACCACATTCATAACAATTTCCATTCCAAATATTTGCACAATTAAGTGTACAATAATTTGCAACTCTGCATATAAAAACATTCAGGATTTGATTTATCCATGTTATGGTGCTCTAGCTCTAAAAGCCTTTTACCTCTCTTACAACACAATGTGTTAACAATTGCTTTGACAGTCCCTCCATACACACACACACACTCCCTGATTCAGTGATTATCTCATCATTTTTGAAGTCAATATATCAAAAGAAACACTCCCACCACTCACAGCGGTTAACCCGGGGAGCAGCCAGCACCCGGCATTATTCACCGTGATGAGAAACCGTTTCATTGTGCTGGATGCTTTTGAAATATGCCACATTGGTTTCTGTGTGGAGCATTTGTCAACGCCACAGCAGCAATGGCTCAAATATGAGCCACCATAATGAGTTTCTCCCCTGTGCTTCAGAAAATCCTCGCTATATGTTAAGTCATTGTGATGAATTTGGGATATTGCCAACTGAAAGAGCTTAGTGAATGACGCTTCCGTTCTACGTAACATATGGATGCTATGCATTTATTCAGAATTCATCCTTTGGTAAGCTGCCAGTAGAAGCATATCTACCTCCATTTGCCCTCCATTCATTCTGTATTTCCATCCAGTAAGTGCGGTTTTGGCATTTCGCAGCCTTGCATATAGATTTAATGAACACTTTCTGTATGTGGAACTATTTCTGTGAGGCAGTCCGTCTCTGTTGCCCGATACCCCTCCCACCTTGTTACCCCTGCCCCCCCCCCCCCCACCCCCCGCA
>JAOVVB010121045.1:0-12506 GCA_028570985.1 Heterobranchus longifilis
GTTTAATATGATATAAAACAGAGAAAAGCAGGAAATGTCCATATTTGAGAGGCTGAAACCAGCATTTTCTGCTATTTCTGCATGAAAAATTACTTTAACGATTAATCAATTATCGAAATAGTTGACGATTATTTTTCTGTCGATCGACTAATCGATTAGTCGACTAATCGTTGCAGCTCTAATATGAGTGTCTGTCTTTCCACTTATGTGCATTTATGCACTACTACATGAACTACGTGTTCTTATGTTGAGTCTTTTTTGATTTGCATATAGGCAAATAAATAAATAAATAAAGATTTAAAACATATGTTTGAACATGCAAACATATGCTGGTTAAAAAGCCCTTATAGAAAAAGGGGAAAAAACAATAACATGAATTTGATTTAGTTGTGTTTACCTAAACCCGTATGTACATATGATATGTGTGCGTTTCAGCTGAAAGAGCTCTCATTTAATTACCAAGTACAAAACCATTCATTGGTTTGGCAGCCGCACACAAGCACTCGTACGCATCCAGATCTCTTCTTCCATCTTGTGGATGAAGGGATTTACTGCGCCCCTCACAGACCAAACACACTCACATATATAGCTGCCAAATGTGTGTTTAACCTTATGACAGGGACTTTACCCTGTACTCTACTACCACACCCTGCTCAGACAAAGTGACACCCAAAACACCCCCAGTACTTTACTGTGGTACTCCAGAACCACATGAACTATATCAATTGGACTGAAACAGTAAAGCAGAATAATGTATTGCATGTACAAAATACACAGCAATGAAGTCATAACAAGATCAAACACAAAAATGAACTGAGGGAAATTATAAGGCCTCTGTTTTGTATACATAACACACAGTTCACCGCCATAAAAATACCAAACAGAAAAAGCTCACCGGACGCTAAAATACAGCCATGAAATTTCAGTGAAAACACCCATTGTTGCTGTTATTACCTCCGCTTGACCCAGAAATAGTCCAATTTTGCCATTTTGTCTGTGTAAATAGTGGGGCTTTCAGTGTGTTGTTTGGCTATTATCACCATTACCACAGTTGTTACGAGCACAGGCCCACTGAAATGTAGTTAGATTACACAATACAGAGGTTCACAGCTTTTTCCTGAAACATCACAAAAATGCAAAATACACACTTGCATGCGCAAACACACACACACGAGGACACATGTACACAGAGTATGAGCCCAGCCAGATACATACCAGATGTGATGAAAAGGTGTCAGAGGCTGTGAAAGACACAAGTGTCCTGCTTGTGTTCTTTCCACTAATAGGATCTCTCTCGCACTCTCTCTCTATTTATCTCTCTCTCTCTCTCTCTCTCTCTCTCTCTCTCTTTTTCTCTCATCCTGATTCAGTGGTCATAAACATAATGGTATCTGCTGGCAAACAGAGCAAAGGGCAGAGAGATAACAATATCTGAAGCATGAGAATCACATCAGTGCAGTAAAAAAAGAGGTGTATTGCAACTCTTATAGTGGGGAGATTTTACACCTATATTGGTCATTCGCTTCACATGTGAGGCCTCCAGCAAGCTGTCAGTTCAGCCATTAAGAAAAATAAGCAACATTGTTTGTCAGTCTTACAGTCTTATACGTATCATTTTCTCAAAGTTGACTTTGTGGACTGTGGAGATAGCAGGATTTCAAACAATGATAATAATGTATTCCTCCTGGCCAACGCCCAAAAACTCAGTAATGCTACATATTCAGTCAAAATTGAGTTAAGACCAGAATCAGACCTTTTGACATCTTACCATACGATATAGAAATCATTATGCCATAGATATGTGTAAAAATAAAAAGCATGTAAAAGTTCAACTACTGTGACTGCACTGTGGCTAGTTGAGGCCAGCGGGTGATAGCCAAAGTTAATTTTCTCCTGGTTCCTGTAATTGATAAATCAGTGTTGATGCTCAAACATCTTAGTAATTGAGTTTGTTGCCATATAAATAAAGCTGTAGCTTAATAATCAAACAGGAGAAGAATTGTCACAGGTAAATGTGTCCTGCTAAAAGGTAGCAGAGTATCAGTAACTGCTCTGACTCTAGTATAATTTACATGATTTAATGTGGTTAATATACCTTTAAATCTCATATTAAAATCTTTACATTGTCCAAACATTAAGTGCAGTATTTTGTTTTTTAGCTTTTATATAATGTCAGTGACAATGATTAATAATCAGTCTAAAAAGGCATCAAATCCAGTTTTACAACGTAGTTATATGTTACACAGTTTGACTGAGAGCGTTCAAACTTCAAATCATTTTTTCTCATCAGTTTCTGTATTTACTGTTTGCTGCCTTTGGCACAGAGCCAATCATCTGCATGGGGTGATATATTCTATATTCTAGTGGCAGTTATTAAAGTAATCCTGCTTTAACCTCATTATACAGTATGCAACTGTTTTTAATTTGGCTGAAATATGACTATTCTCCATGTGTATATATACACAACGCAGTTGATGTGACTAAACCTGCATTAAATGTTCTTTGCAAATAAAACTCTACAGCAGGTGACACATTGCTAATTTGCAAACACCAGGTATGGTGTAAACTCAAAGTGTCACATCATGGCCCCTGTTCTCATTCTGCAGAGGGCAAATTGGAGCCATGAATTAAATCTGGACATCAGACTGACTGTAATGCAATTTAAGTCTTTGTGGCAATGGAATTATATGATTGTATCTGGGCAGAGTGCAGTTCTGAGATATTAAGCGTCAAATAGTTGATCCCACTGGGCAAAAACGGTACTTTCTAAACTGTAACCCCATAATGGCTCTTCCAAATTTCAATATGCAGATCATTTTAAGAAGCAAAAGCAAGATAAGATCTTATAATTTTATGAGAGGTCACCTTTCTTTCCCTATGCTCTCTGCAGGACTTGGTGGTAAATAGATTTTCTGAAACTGGTGAGCAATCCCCCAGTCATCACTGCTCTAAAGTACCTGTAGGTGGCGTTGCAGCACTGGGCTCACTGTAGACCCCCACATAACCCTCCTCCCTTGAGCAGCACCTGTATATGATGTTTTGCTCATGGGTCAGGATCCACACACTGGATATGCACCATAGAGGAGCACATTTGGAAAGCCAGGGGGAATATATTCATCATTCTGAAGTACTTTATTCTTCTTAAATCCTTTGAAGTCCTATTTGCATGATTATGTTGACAAAGCCTCGTTCCTGCCTGGTGCTTGTGACTTTTATTAAACTGTCTCCGTTCTGTCGTACAGTGTTTGTTTTCACTGTAGTTGTTGTTTATCCGTTTGTGTTTGGCCGAGTTTGAGCTCCGGTGCCCTTTTCCAGGACAGATGTTCACCGCTGTTGCTGCCGCATCATAAGGAGCCTGCCTCTGACTCACCATCACATGCTGCCCGGCGCTACTCGACTACCGATCCACAACTTTTGTTTGTCTGATGCGCAAACAGGGATGCGCTGCTGGTGATGGGAACTCTTTGGGACTCTTTGGCGCATAAAGGACTCTCATGTTTCTCATGTCATTTTTCCCAAAGCACTCAGTTGCTGGTGGACACGGGGGATAACTTGTCTTTAAGTTAGATTTTTTTTTAGATAATAGATGTATGTGCTGTGTTTTTTTCACGCATTAATTTTGGTTTGTGATGTGTAGCTTACAAGTATCCATATTAATTTGTTTTATACGCCTGCTCTTCTTTTGAACAAGTACTTTCAGCACCAAACATTGTTGGACCACTTTCGAGTGCGTATTGCAGATGAAGTGGATAATTCGGATCGACCTAAAATAGCCTCATCTTTGTGTTAGACTCTGGAGAGGACTATCTTTTCCCTGGAGGATCTCATAAGCTCAGAATTGTGTCTTCAGTTTGACACTGTAAACAGGGTTTACACAAAATTGCGCGCAAGGATCTCCATTTTACGCACGGCTGTCAACCTTTGCCATTACCTCCGCAGCTCAAACATTGATGATGGGAGAAAAGGGCAGCGCCAAGGGGCGTGAGGAGTCCCAGTCCCAGGGCCAGGTACGGCCCCGTGAATAACCGCGCGGCGACAGCATGCCCTCTTGGCCCAATCTCTCGGAGTGCCTCTCCCATAACCGCAGCTGGGAGGAGACCCACAACGCCACAAGGGACGCTGACCTTGGTCTGCCACCTCTCAATTACTACTCCATCCCTCTCCTCACGGTCATCACCATCGCCTGCACGTTGCTGTTTCTGGTCGGGGTGACAGGGAATGTCATGACCATTTTGGTGGTCAGCAAGTACCGGGACATGCGCACTACCACCAACTTGTACCTGTGTAGCATGGCCGTATCCGACCTACTCATCTTCCTGTGCATGCCACTGGACCTGTACCGTATGTGGAGGTACAGACCCTGGAGGTTTGGGGCCGCGCTCTGCAAACTCTTTTTGTTCGTGTCAGAGTCATGCACCTACTCCACCATCCTGAGCATCACCGCGCTGTCAGTGGAGCGCTACCTGGCGATCTGTTTCCCGCTGCGTGCCAAGGCCCTGGTTACCAAAAGACGGGTGCGCGCCCTCATTCTTCTACTCTGGACAGTGTGTCTATTGAGCGCTGGACCCGTGTTTGTCATGGTGGGAGTGGAGCGTGACAGCATGGGGCCAAATTTCAGTTCGGGAATAAATGAGACTGGCTTCTCTCTGGAGGCTGGGGACACGCGGGAGTGTAAGATGACGCATTACGCAGTGGAGTCAGGCCTGATGGGGGCCATGGTGTGGTTGAGCTCTGTTTTCTTCTTCATGCCGGTCTTCTGTCTCACAGTGCTCTACAGCCTCATAGGCCGTCGGCTGTGGCAGAGACACAGAGAGACAAACATCAGCTCCCGTGTGGCACACCGGGACAAAAGCAACAGACAGACCATCAAGATGCTGGGTAAGTTTGGAGAGCGCGTAAATTACGCACACACATAACTTGGTTACGGAAGCCCTGAGAGGCCAGAGATCTGGTGATCTATTTTCCAAGTCTGATCTAAATTATTCTCTATGCTGTGTTTAAAGGTTAAATAGATAGAAATGTTCTGTTTTTTTCCATCTATGAAAACAGGTGAAAAAAGTTTTGGATGGCAAGCACATTTTCTTTCACCAGCCAAAATGTTTTTGTTTGTTTGTTTACCTGTTTTTACAGATCGAAAACAAAACTTAGAAAAATGATTCTCTAAGATAGAAGAGTAACGTTAACAACTATACGTAAGACTGTTTGCAACTTTATTAATTTTCCTCCTCATTCTTCATCCATTTCTCCTTCTGCATACTTCTCTACCCCCGTCTTCTCTCCACCCAACCCTCTCCTTTTACTCCTCCTCTTCATCCTTCTCCCCACCTTGCTCCTCTCCTTCCTCTCCCTCCTCCAGTGGTGGTGGTGTTAGCCTTTGTCCTGTGCTGGTTGCCGTTCCACGTGGGTCGCTATCTGCAGTTCCGCTCTCTGGACGCTCCGTCCCCGCTGCTGTCTGTGTTGTCCGAGTACTGCAGTTTGGTGTCCGTGGTTCTCTTCTACCTGAGTGCCGCCATCAACCCCATCCTCTATAACATCATGTCCTGGAAGTACCGGAGCGCAGCGGCGCGCCTCTTCGGCCTGACGGACAGCCAGCCGCCGCGAGGCCGCACAGCCAGCACCATGAAGGGAGACGGCTCCAACGGCTGGACGGAATCCACAGTCAGCTTCTAAAAGTATTCTTGTCTGGATATAAATCGAAAAACTATCAGTCATACGTTGATAACACTGACCTAAAAGCCATTATTTCTGCCAGGCCGGGGAAAAACTGCGCTGTAGGCCTACATGTGAGCGCGCAACTTTCCTTCATCTGACTGTCAGGGACTAAATAAAAGATGAGAAAAGCGCGAAAACTGCAAGCCTCTATCCCCTTTGTCAACATGCATCAATAGAACTTCGATTTTTTCCCCCAAACGGTTCATTTTCTTGTTGGCTTATTTCAGCAAGTGCCATCCAGTATTAATTTATAACACTCAGCAGCATTTCAAAAGTGCTTATTGATCCAAATGTGAACAACATAGGGGGGCGCATGCCCATATACACGCACACATATAAATATGATAGCCTAGACATCTACAATGGCCTTATATTGTATTCATACTCTGGATGACAAAGAAAGCACTGTAGAACTTGTGGCACTGCTCTGTACTCCTTCAGAGAGGGGCAGAAGTGCAGTGTGTGTGTGTGTGTGTGTGTGTGTGTGTGTGTGTGAAAGAGAGAGAGAGAGAGTGAGAGTGAGTATTTGTATGTGTGTCAGGAGTCATGCTTTTGGATGTGATTTCTGTAATCAGTTAGAGAGAGTGTGAATATGTAAATGTACTTTGTCAGTCACTGTTATTAATTTGTGACATGCTGAATGCCCTGTATCTTGGAAATTCAAGTCCATGCTGTGTTGATGCTGCCAAAAAAGTACCAGTGGAGTTGTGGTAAAGTCCCTGAAATGATTTTAAGATAATCAATATGTACGTTCTGCACATCAGTGGGTTTCAACATCAAGGTTGGAGTTTGGGAGCCACAAAGCAATTGATTTTTAGGGATTGTGAGATAATTTACAGAATGCAAACATTTCCAAGATATGTATCATTATGTCTTTTCTAATTATACCTCATTCTTGTGAAATGATCAACATTATTCAAGCCGAAGGCTCTTGCTACTTAAAAGACATTATCTGAGAAAGAAAAAAAAACTGACACAAGGAGGGTTTGAGAAGGTATCAGTTTGGTGCATTAGACAATGAAAGCTAATTGGTGTTAATACAAATGTCAGTGGCCATAAACGCCTCAGCTTTCTGAGTCCACCACTGAAACATTTTCAGCCATCTCAGGTGTGCTACCTTCATACAACATACAGTAAAGTGTCTTGCTGTTTATGACAGCTGCACGGGGATAACATGCTAATCTGTGCATCCAACCATTCAGCACATGTAGCAGGTTTGTCATTCGTCTGATTTGACATAATTACGCTACATAAAGCATTGTTCGACTTTGGTAAGTGATAAAAACCATTGGGATGGTTAACCATTCACACCTTCATAAAAGTACAAGAGTCCAATTAGTCATACTTGGCATGATTTGTTTCCTAACAAAATGACTTCTTTAATGGATAAATCAAACATGCACAATGTAAGTTATTACGTGTCTTACTTGTTTTGTTTATTTGATTTTTAAATTACTTCAAATGAAGGATTGCATGGGTGCCCAGTGGAAACTATTTCCATGGGTGACTTTACATGATGCATGATGGTGTGTGAAACACAAACATTATAATGTACCAAAGTTGCCAAACTGTTTTTTTTTTTTTAAATAGTCTTTCCTTTAAATATGTATAAGATAATGCAACAGATGAAAAATAAAAGTGATTTAATTTTGTAAATTGTATCATGCACCCTTTTGAACAAAGAGGATCAGTGATGTCTATAAGTGATGTGCTTGCATTAACATGTAAATAGATGCTTTGTAATGCTATACACTCAATGCTGAACACTCAGATGGTTTCAGCAGTCCAAATCACCGCAGCAGCCTCCACTAATCTGCACTGGATTTCAAAACATGGCCTCCTGGCTCTGAAGAATGTATCTCTGTTAGTAAATGTGTCTGACTGTACATACCGATGTCATGACCTACTATTTGTTAATCTACAGGATGTACAATTAAAAGAGTAAAAATCGATTCATATTTTCCTATTTTTGAAGATGTCTGTGAATATCCGCTGCTGGGTAATGTATCTGTCGATGGTAAAGTCTTGTAAAAAGTAAAAAAGTAAAAACTCAATTCCTCTGCTTTTCTTTTGTAAACAATGGGCCTCATGCAGCAACATTCTCTGAAACTTATCTTTTCTGTTAAGAGAAAAAACTAGGGAAGATGCAATCACACCAGGCACTTCCTACCCCCCCTACTTCTGCCGCACTTGCTCAGACCACACCCATTTTCAAACTGCCTTCATTTTGATCTCAACTACACACCAAGTTTCATGTCGGTATCTTGCACGGTTGTGATGCTATTGCGTTGACAAAATTTGGCCACAGACAGATGGACAACAATACCAGCATCGCTAAGTCAACGCCAGATGCACACAAATTCTTGCACTTAAAAAAAAAAGAAATCCGTTTATGTGAAATGCCTCATATGAATTTTAGAGCAAATGTAACAAAAACAAACGAGCAGGGCACTCGGAGAGCGCAGACCTCCACCATGGCTGTGCCCTGTCTCACAATGTCAACGAAAGAGAAAAACAATTTGTGTGTCCGCCCCGTGATTTGAATCCACTCCAAAGTTTACTGGGTTCTTCCTTGGCCCACTCTACACCCTTCCAACACATTTCATGAAAATCAGATCAGGCCAGTAGTTACTCCGTAATCCATCTGACAAACAAACAAACAAACAAACAAACAAACAAACTGAAAACATAACCTCCTTAGTGGAGGTAAGAAAGAAATCCCTAAGTAATCTATTTTTAAAGACAAAACTGTAACAGAATGCAGTTACTCATACTTTGCATTTTAAATATGTAATCCGATTACTTGAATTCAGTTGAATTCACACTTGATGGCAGCTGATCGGGTAGGTTTTTGTCTCCAACAGGTATGAGATGCAAATTGCAAACCGACGATCACGTTACATTAACCGTCCATTTGCATCACTGAAGTAAAGACCATGCTGCTCAGAGTGGACTCAGAGCATAACGCACCTTCACTGGCCTGTAATCTTTTCCCCATGTGACCCTGCTATAAAAGCTGCAGGTCTCAGTGTGGAACACCAGCCAGTAGATTGCTACACAGAAACACAGCCGTGTGTTCTCTCTCATCTCAGCTGGCGTTGTGTTTCTGTGAACACAAGGCACAGCAGCACCTCAGAGACAGCAGGCTCTGCCCTCAGATGCCACACAGGGCCCCACGGACCCCTCACTCACATCTGAGGTAACATCAGGTACCTGATCAAAACACCCAGTGTCTGCAAAACCATCCGAGTACAACATGTTCCGCAGAGGTTTGTGAAAGTCTACGCCAAAGAATAGAAAAGTATGTTTGAGTGCTGAGAACACTGAAACATATTATAAAATCCAAAAGTAATGAAGGAAGTGAATTAATTAAATAAAAGCCAGGTTGGTCTCTCATAGAAGATGGTTAGTGGGTGGATGATAGGTGAGGTGAGGATGAGGTGTGAAAAAACAGGGATGAGAGGTTGCTATTCAAAAATTTGTGCAATGAAAATAGACAATAATACAAAAGGTGAAAGAAGAGAGGTTTGATCAATGAGTCAGACATCATGTTAGTTTATTTACATGTGGGCTGTGCAGTGGAGAGTGAATAAATTACCTTTCGATGAAGAGGAGGTGGTTGGGATTGAAGAGGAGTATCATCTCAATCTATATGTGTGCCTGTAAATGCAAATAGCCATTTTATTTGGTATACCAGCTGGTACCAGTTATGAGTAGCTGGTGTGCAAACAGAGGAATGCATGTACACCTGAAATGCATTTGGTGCATGGATTTAGCAAAGTGCTAGAAATTTTCCACATAGCGATCTTGGCCTGTGCAGACTTGACAGTCTGGTGGTGCAGAATACCAGAGAGGCTCTACTGGAACTGCGTACACAATTATATTTCTGGAGCCATCGTCTGATGGTGACAAAATATCCAGAAGTATCCATTTAAACAAAGTCTACACTACAACCGTGCTCTGTGAGGCTGTACTTCAGCATGCTAACATGCTCACAATGACAATGTTAACATGCAGATATATAGTAGATATAACAGTTACCATGTTCACTATCACACTTTAATGTTTAGCGTATTAATTACATGTAGCCCTAAACATATAAAGTACAGTTGAGAATTATGGGAATCATTAGTTGTATGTTGTATTATTCAGGTTTCTGACTACAGACTACTTTCACAGTATTTATGCACCTCGGCCTGCAAAAGAGACATGGAAATCTCACTTTTTATGATGTGGGACCTTTAAGGGATCACCCAAGTTATTATGTATAATCCTGAAGGGGACAAGTACATCTGTAGCCTACCACATTTCATGGAAATCCATCTTGTTGAGACATTTCACCTAAAAGCACAAATGTTCACCTCATGACTGGCATCAGAGGAAGAATCAGGGGACCACAGTGCAGAAACTTGGGTCAGAGCTCTGCTTTTTACTGTTTCTTAACATTAATACACATAAAAACAAATGGCATCAATAAAACAACAAAGGGAACTTACTGACCTGAAGACGGGTCCCTCAGCACACCGACAAAATGCTGAAAGAATCAAACAAGAGCGTTAAATACTTCCTGGTCAAACCACATTGCTAATAGCAAGGGTAAAGTTAAACACACAATGAAGGCTATTTAAGAATGTTAGTAACACCAGTCTTGTCATTAAGGAATTAAGATGTACAATAGCTCTACAACATATTATTCAGGTTAGAGTTAATTTGGTAAGAAACAAAATACAAAAGAAAACCCATTGCTTCCTCCCCCATCCCACTTGGTACAGTCCACATTGCCAACACCTGGAGCAAGGGGCATTCAGGTGTGCGTGTTTATGAGAGCATCATCCTCAACCAGCAAATAAGAAATAAATACTTGAATGGAAACATAATAAATGAAGCAAATGTATTAATCAACTAAAGTGGACCCTGCGTTTAGATGATAAACACTTCACGTAACCAAAAATCAAATATTCAGCAAAATTAATAAAGAAGGAGCTTTTTTGCCTGACTGGTGAGGGGACTAAGTACAGAATTGCATTGCAATCCGTGCAATGATCTGTAGAAACTGTAGATTCTCTCAGCAGTAAACCGGCAGCCTGGACCGTATCGATGAGCACTGCTTTCACTATATCAGCAACAACCAATCAAGTTTCATTCAGTTATTTAAGTTTGATCATTCGGTTGCCTCGTCTCCTTGTTCTGTGAGAAGTAGGACACAGCCAGTTTTATTTATTTATTTATTTTTTATTTTTTTTGCTGTACCCCAATCTGGTAAAAAGTTTGACAGGTTGTGTGCTCTTCATTGTCCTGAAGTTATCCATCAAACTATTAACTTACAGACTTGTGCTCCAACTGTAGACACACAGCCACAGACTCTTCTGAGTTTTGCCCCCAAGACAGCAGCTGATTAGATTTTTTCTTTTGATCGCACTCTTTTGTTCTTGCTAAACTCAAGATAATACTGTTGGTGAAAATCACAAGAAGTTGGAGGCTTCACAGATGCCAGAACTGATGCATCCGACACCACATTTAGGCACTAAATCCTGCTTCCTGTCGAGTGATTCACACACAAAAACACTTGATGATTTCCGAGTGCTTTATCCTTCAGTTTTATTCATACTGCATTTCACTGTCTGGTAGAGCGAGTTATCACCCGACCACTGCTTACAGTGCACTTCCCACAAACAATTTAATCGTTCAATTTCTACACCACTGTAAACAAACCTAATCACTCACAGAAAAGGTCAAAAGACTATTATTCTGCTGTCGTCCTTGGGTCGCTGCAGGGCGAGGGTTGGACAGCAGGGGACGATGCGTGTGATTTACTCTTCTCGACTCTCCGACTAAACGCTATCGAAACCACCTGAGAGTAAATCTAGCACAGACACACCTTCACACAGACACAATCTTAAACGGACACTCACGCACTCTACATCCTTGAAACGATTTGTGACAAAAGACAATGTTTAATTACATAAAGGCGTCTCTGTGACAGGTAAAATGTCCCCTTGAAGAATTACGACATACTTAACTATTAATCCTAATTCAAACCCTAATATTATAACTATTGATTGCTACTCAGCTATGTTTATAACAGTACATAAAGGCGTATGTGATGAGAGCAGAATCATCATTCTCTTATTAAGAATCAATACTACACACAACAGTAAATGTCAGCGATGTGGCAAGAGTTGTTTGCACACCAAATATCTGTCAATTTAGCCATCGTGTGGCACAGTATCTGATGTGTAGAAAAGTAATCCATACAAAAGCACAAGACCATACACAGAGCTATATGTAGGACAGTGTATATGTAGGTAGTAGTGCTGATGAATAATGACACACACAATAAAACATACAGGTACAATCCAAGTCAGAAAAAAAATCAAAACATTTATTGGGCATAAATATATTATATATACGCTACCGATACAGTTACGTCTTACATACATAGGGTAGTATTTGCAAAAATCTATACATTAAAATTGATATGGCAGTTTCTTTTATATAATGCATATGAAATTGTCTAACATTTACAATACAAGAAGAAATGCATGAATTTCTTTTTTTTTTTTCTCAATTCGTAGACCATGACAACATTGGAATGTTTGTTTTTAAATCGTGAGGTAAAAATATGTTTCTTTTTATGTCTCGCTTAAAAAATAGTTAAATACCTGTGAGTCTCTGTATGTTTGTCAAATCGCCAAATTCTCAGTCAAAATTCTCTACTTACTGAAAAAAAAAAACGTACAAAACATAAAAAAAAAAAAAAAAAAAAAAAAAAAAAATAAAAAAAAAAAAAAAAA
>JAOVVB010121055.1:0-12506 GCA_028570985.1 Heterobranchus longifilis
TGTGTGCGTGTGTGTGTGTGTGTGTGTGTCCTCCAAGATAACTAACACACAGCACCTGAATATGCTGGACCTTGCCACAATGGCACTGCAGGACTAATCTGAACCTAATGGGGAAAAATCAAAGCACTTACACAAACCTCAGAATGTAAGCCTATCAATCACTTTTTTACTGGCTCTAAAGAGGCACCATGGACTGCAGTATTATCAGTGCTGTATGTCTGTCGCCTGACAGCTCAGAGAGTGTAAATGCATGGAAACAGGAGTCAGAGGCCCAGACCTAGGGCACAGGATAGATGGATTAAGCTCTAAGAGAGAGAGAGAGAGAGAGAGAGAGAGAGACTGACAATTCCACCAGATGGTAAACTGCATACCTCCGTGTCAGAGTCCCCATCTCACTGCTCACTGATAGATTCCTGAGAGACCCGAGACACTATGTGCACATGCTTTTAGGCATGTGTATGAATGTGATCCCCTTTAAGTAAATGTAAAGAAGAAACAAAAAGCAAAATCTTGTCCTATACTCTTCCACCCATACATACCAATGCCATTTAATTACCAGGGGCAGTGGACTTAATTGAGTGCACATACACACAAAAAGAGAAAGACTTGCATGTACTCCCAGTGTCAACATTGATGCTAATTAAAGTACTCATTAGGACATGCACAGGCCTTATTGGGTTACCTGTAATCTGCAGGTCGCAGGGGTAGGAAAACACCGGCTGGTCAGATGGTGTGTGGGAGTAGACAGACATGTTTTAGTGTAGTTGGTGTTGGTTTCAGATTTTGGCAAGCAGTGTACAGTATGGAGTGTGTGATTCTGTGCTGAAGGCCTGTCTCCTCTCCCAGCAGGACTCCTGGTGAATGAGATGGCAGAGTGTGGGGCTGAAGGTCAACTACCTCAGAGGCGTCTTGGTGTCAGGGAACAGCAAAATGGAGAGCTGACTGGTAAAAGCAACATCTAATATACCCCTGGGTAACAAATCAAACCCATGCTTAAAGATATGTATATTATTAGTGCATCAGTACTAAAATGCCTTTCAAAAGATGTAAACATTTTTGTTGTATTTGCATGATCTTTATTTAAAGACGTTAATTCCTCATTTGTGTGTTTACTTGCAATATCCACGCTGTAGACTCCGAGCTGTCTGTGGACGAGAGGAAACAGAGGGACAATGAGGAGCGTGAAAGTCTGGTTTTATGGAAGAAACCTCTGCTCACACTCCACTACTTCACTCTGGAAATGCTCATCACCTTTAAAGAGTGGCTATGGAGGTGAGACCAAGGGTGGGATGCAACCTCCCCCCAAAACACTGCCCCTTTTCTGCAGAATTTCACCTGAGGTGTTTCCTCTATTTTTCATAGGCTATCATGAATGAATAAATTTGGTCAATAAAAGTTTACACTAGAATTTAGAGTGAAAAGTATATTGATGTTTGTAAGAGAAAAAATAAATAGTGAGAAACTTAAATAAAAAAGATAATGCTGTAATTATTGGACTTTTAGTGCCACCGTGCAAATTTGACAAGAACACACAGGATGTGTACAAGTTGTTTGGAGAAATTCAATATACATTTAATGGACGTGACAAAAAAGCTGATAAAAGGCGAAGATTAATCTTAAACCGTAATATGCTGTGTTTGGTTATATTACCCGATAAACTTAAATGCTGCTTTAACTGAGAAAGCATCATATCAGTAATGCTTTTAGTATGTATTATTCATGTGTTTATGCCACTAGTGCCGACAGCAGCTAAGCAGTGTTTTTGTGGTGTTCGTTTTATTTATAGAGCTGCTAGTATTTGTCAATCTCAGGCAAAAAGAGGATGTGATGGTTGTGAAAAAAATAGCTATCATACACTCTCCACGCTCTCTCCCTGGTGAGAAAAGTACAAACATATATAACCAGACAGGAGGTGACCTTGATTGTCTCAGTGCTATCAACACAGAAGGCCTTCTCTCTTCAGTCAGATGCCTAATGGAGCCTATAATGCAGCACAAAGGATTTGCTTATCTTTTTCTTCCCCTCATAACTCCTCATCCTTAATGCTGATAAAGCTGGCAAGATCTTCTCACTGATGTCACCTCACCCACAAAAGCAACAGCATCAGACAAGACTAGCCTACATCAGTTTGCTTTGATGACAAATTCTCCTGTGCTGCACATGTCTTTTACACACCTAATAATCTTTGTTGACACAGAGGGCCTAGAAGAAGGTCAGAGTGTACGCCCAGGGATGCTTTTGTGGTTACGTGTACGAGGACAACGTGTTTATTTTCTAAACTACAAGAGGATGTGGTGAGCCGCAAGTACCACGAGCAGTGTTCAAGCTGCTGCTCACCAACACTCAAAACACATGGTGCTGTAACTGCTGCAGGGGGGGGAGGTACATGCGAACACATTACGAGTGCACAGGGGAGTGTATCCTGACACAAGTGTTTGAGACAGGGGGGCGTGACGCCTCGCGGTACACTCGCTTCACTTTAACTCCGTTATCACCTTTGACGCTTTTGACATACGCAGTTCAGCCGCTCGTCACACCGGTAAGTTAATTAATGAGATAACAATTATGTTGACCATTTAGACTGACTGAAAGCTAATTTATCATCACTGGCATCTAGCTAACGTTTTCTAACCGCATTTAGCCTACCTGCGCATGAGGACGGTCGTTAGCTAAAAGCTAGGCTAATGTTAGCACAACGCTAACGTTCGCTGACTTTAGCTTAACGTAGTTACTTGGAAGTCCCTAATTTAAAAATTGGACACACAAGTAACCTTCTTCATAGATGTAATGTAACGTCAACGTTACTTAAGTAACGTAACAGTAGCTAGTTACTTTCCACCACTGCTAGCTAACATTAGGCTACAGACACCTTAACGTTCCAATAATATTGAAATGGGTTAAGTTGTGAGCTGTTGCACAACAGGTAGCTCACTGCGTAGTTAGCTACTGTAACGATAACTGTTTCTTCATTATCAAAAAGTACTCAACCACACGTTTTTTCTGTTTCCAGCAGGTGGCGCTTTGCTCCACTTGCCCTATGTGACTCGTTACCTCTACGTGTATTTACCATACTACAATTATCCTATTGAAAACATGCCTCACCTGTTGGTGAAGCCTATAATAGTAGCGGCTTGATTAGTTTCCAGCAGATTTCTCTCTCGCACCAAGTTGAAATGAAAATTACGCCCTCCCTTCATCAAATAATTCCTTTCCTTTCACTCATACTGCATCACTCATGTTTCTAATGATTCCTTTTATCTTTTTTTCATCTGCCCTCACACTTTGTCCTCTGTACTCACCATCTTCTCTCCCCATCTTGCATATCACCTCTGCCCCCTCACATCTGCATCCATCATTTTCCACCTTCATTCTCTTCTTCTCCTTCACCCAGGCTCTGGCAGCAAAGACAGACTGTGTTTGGCCTGATGATTCTGCTTATCCTCCTCTCCATTGCCTACTGTATTGAAGGAACACACCAGAAGGTGACTGAATACTCTAAATATTATTCATAGTACATTATAACCACACTTTGGGTACTGTGGAGGGTCGCCACCTGAACTCAGTTCTTTTTTTTTATTATTATTTTTCTTTCTGTGGTGGTTGCTTGCCTTTATAATTACGGAATACAGGTTTCCGTTATAGTTTTCTACCTTTTTACACCATGACGCTGTTTTTTTAATGTATTTTATTGGTGCAATATAACATTACAAAAAGACACAGGACAATTGGATGGTGTTAAAACATACAGACATTAGAACATTAAGTCAAGTACAGTACAACGATTTATATTGAACTGGGAAGTTGAGTTTGGATAGTGTTTGCGACATGACATATAAGGTGAGGTATGTTTGTAACAAGGTTGGCTTATGGTGTACGTATAGTGTTATATGATTTGGTCTTAGTCAACTAAGATTTCATTAGTCGATTAATCATTTTTTATGCTTTTTTCATGCTGAATTACTTAGTTTCAATAAACATATGAGCACATCTCTGGTAAACACAAGATTTAAAGTGGTGCTTTTGCATGATTCTTTGTGGAGAAATTCAGTTTTACGGATCTGTCGATTAAATCGACTAATCGATTAGTCGACAAAATCGTATGTGTGTTAGTCGACTCAGGATTTCTTTAATTGAGGACAATTGAGGACGTATAGTTACACCATATATGACCTAATTAGTATATTGAAATCCCAAATTCTAAGGCATTTCTTCAAACACAGCAAACTTTTTTTCTATATAACGCCTTAAAAAAAATAATACGGCAAGCAAAACATAATGTAAAAATGTATTTGCTAAATCTTTCTGGGAATAGGAGAGGTGTATCCCACAGAGAGAGAGAAGAAGGAGATGTGGGTGTGTAGCTCAGGTACCTGCAGGTGAGTGCTTCATGGTAGGGTTTGATGCTGGCGCTGCGGTCCCTTCGAACGGGCCCGGGCTCAATGGTGGGCAGGCCTGTGGCGGAGGTGGTGGTGGTCCACGTGGAAGATATCCTCCTCAGAAGACCAGGGTGGAGACTCCGCCTAAGACGCTGCACACACACAGAAGAAAATACACACACATCTCATCACTTTTTCAAACATGAATAAAACCCACACCCATAACTAACTGCAGGAAAAAATAAAGACATGGCTGTAATTGCGTTGGCTCTAAAACTACTCCCACCTGTGAGATACTTTGCTTTGTCTGCAGTCAAATTGATCATCGAGATGAGACAGTTGTTTTCCCTGAATCTGCCCAAACAAATGATGCAGTTGATATAACCTGGAAAATCTTTCATGATTTGAGGCGTTTGGATCCACAGAGAATCAACACAGTCATCACTGTCTGGAGGATATTGGCAGGCAGCTGTGCCAACGACGCCCCTCATGGTACATTATTAGACACAATGTCAGTATTGCATTGCACAGATATATTTCATCAAAGAGAGTCTGCATCCCCGCTCCTCATTCTCTCTGTAAGTCTCTTTTGTCTCGTTCTCTCAGTCTCTTCTTTGCTCTTTCTCTGGGATTCCCAGTGGTCTGTGCCCTTGTGACGTCTCCATCTGTTCGGTGCCATGCCGCAGCTTGGCACAGCGGCGCTAAACATGGCAGGCTCTCTCTCTCTCAGTCTTCTGCAGGGTGACCTAATAAAGATCGCCTCGGAATCCTGAATGAGCCCATTCACGGCAAGGCGTCATATACTTAGTGCAAGCACACACACACACGCATACTGGTTGGTTTAGGTGACTTTAGTGGACATTTCACTGACTTCCATTTACTCTGGAGGTTTTACCATAACCTTAATTTAAGCCCAATAAAAACAGAGACCTGTTATGATTATGAATTCTGTTGCAGATTAACCAATTCATGAATGCAAATGCATACTTAAAAGGTCCCATATTATGCTAATTTTCAGGTTCATACTTGCATTTCTACTAGAACATGTTTACATGCTTTAATGTTCAAAAAACACTTTATTTTTCTCATACTGTCTGACTATACCTATATTCACCCTCTTTCTGAAACGCTCAGTTGTCTCTTTAAGTCCCCCACATGAAAAAAGCCCACTGATGGTCAGTGTTTCTGGGTCTTCCACATCTGCGCTCTTGGCATCTCTGCACCATCATTGCAGCTGAGGAATGACTGTAACTGCACTGTAGTGTATAGTTGTGACATCACAACCTTAAGGAAGTCCTGGCAGCTTGTTTCTGAATACGGACTGTGTGCATTCCTTTGTGGATTGAACATTTTGATACTTTCACAGTATTTATACAGCACCTAGACCTCTTTTATAATAAGAAAATACATGGAAATCTCCCTTTTTACAATATGGCACCTTTAAGAAAAACCCACACACCTACAAAAGAGCCCTGCACAATCAGCGCATATGTACACACACAGCACTGATACATTTATGCACATAATATATGCAGATCCACAAAGAATGATTCTCCCCAAAACACCCTGTGTATGATGGTGCTATGATTAGAAGAATGTATTATGAATGTGTTTTGTATTTTATTTATTTATTCTCAGGGACAATACACATTGATCAACTGTAAATGTGCCAGTGTTAGCCAAAAGGCAAATTTTCAACTGTTGTCCCTCAGGCCAGAAATTAAATTGGCCATTAAAACAATGAATAAAGCACACAACAAAGAAAAACATACATAGTATAGTGTATGTATAAATATGCATCTAACTCTCGATTTTGAAAGTGGATTAATGGTGTTACAGTATGATTTTGCTGCTCCATATTTCCATTCTTTAATGAAAGCCCTGCAGACACACACACCAAAAGCAGAAACATAAGAGAAACACACACATCACAACTGGCAGCAGCATGGCAGAATCCAGGCCATCCTCTCAAAAAATAAAAGAAACAGCTGATCCCTGCTACTGTCAGTGTTGATTTCAGTCTATAACAGGATTTATCTCCATAAGGGTTTGTGTGAGAAAAGTGAGATCGATGTAACTTCAAACAATTTATAATTAGTTGTGTGTTTTGTCATGCATATTCTCTGATGCTTGCTCAGTATGTGGTGGCTTTTATTGCAGCACAGAGAACATGCCCCGTGTTGGACAGAAAATGGGTTTTTGAAAAAGTGCTTGAAAGGCATCAGTATGCAGCACGATGGACATCAAACTCTTAGCCAAGAGGCAGAAAAGCAAGCGCAGGGCTTTCGACTCCCTCACTAACCACCTTCACTCCTCCTGCTCTTCTCCTGCTCTTCTCCTCTCGGGCAGTTAGAACCGGGCACGTCGTCACTGGGGAGCAGAGTCTTAATGAGCGCAGCCTCACAGGCCACTATGCAGACGCTTTGACGGTTTGTCTTCGCTGTACTTTTAAAAAGTTCAGAGGATTTGAAAACACCTGTCAGCCAAGTGATCGGCTTTGATGGCATGGCAGCCATCGACCGCACGCCAGCTCCCAAGACAGCCAGGACAGGTATCTTCCTCAGATTTATAACTGGATCCATAACTGTGGTGGGGGGGGGGGGGGGGCGTCCAGTTTTTTTGACACATACTTGTCCGTCTTTGTAACCTTTTGAGAGATGCATTCACCTTCATGTTGCCTCTCCTTTTCTACTCGACACACTAACATGCATGCACACACGCGCACGCACACACACGCACACACACACGCACACACACTGTCTGGCTCTGCACATCTGTCATGTTGACACAGCTGTGGCTATGAAAGGGAGAACAGTGCTCGGAGCAGTAGACGCGCTCTATTTTTCTTCACTAAACTCTATGAAAATACACTCCTCCATTTGATGCTAAAAGCTCTGAGAGCAGGAAGCACTCATTAGCTGAAACATGGGCTAAAAGATTAACATGTGTGTGGAGCGCTGTGTGGTGTATAAATCATTTGGCCTTAATAAAGTGGACTGCATTTCCATCTAAGGATTATTTCAGCTGTTCCTTCCCCAAAAAAAGAAAAAAAATGTTTTATTACTACTTTTGATTAACAATTCTGACTTTTGATATTTGGGTGGAATATCCACACTTTAATGTAGACTTCCTAGTACTGCATATGTCACCATTAAAGTGCAAATCATGGCACTTGGTCTATGTCCTTACAGGGTTTCCATACTTTCTTAAACATCAAATTCAAAGACTTTTCAAGGACTTTCTAGGCCCAATTAGCCTGTTTAAGTAAAAAAAAAACCACCACATTTCTATTCTTATACACATATAAATTCAAGAACTTTTCAATGACCCATGTCTATTTAAAAAAAATTCAAAGCCTCGATTTTTCCCCCTCAAATTTACAAACTTTCAAGGTTTTCTGGGACAATGTATCGTACTTATTCTGCTTTTAACACCCTCTGTTTTACATCCATGTATTGTTTTTATACTAATTTATATAGTCTTGAATGTGTGTGCTTGTCTGTGAAGTTTTCTGTATATTGTATGCATCATTGGAGAAGCTAATTTCGTTGTACAGCAGTGTAATGACAATAAAGGCATTGAAATTAAATCCTTACCTTATGGATGGACGTCTTCTCTCCTTTCTCTGGTCCCTCCTCTGAGTCGGAGAAGGTGTAGGCATCGCTGGGGTTAAGCAGGGGAGCAGGGCGTGGCCGGTGCAGCGGCTGGAAGGTGAGCTGGGTGGTTAGCAGGTTGCTGACGGCCCGCAGTGAGGTGCAGGTGTTGGGGGGCAGAGAGGGGTCGGCCAGCAGGTCTGTGATTAGTCCGTGGGCTTCTCCCATCACTGCTATGTCCACCATGACGGTGGTGCCTGATGACTGTGGGGTGACAGAGAGAGGAGAAATAAACATCAGTGCTGCTGTGGCTAATGTGAGTTGATACTAATTACTGTCTGGGTCTGATAGTGGCAGGCGTGAAGAGCAGGTGCGTAAACTATGTCAGCAGCTCCCGTGTGACGACATAATGTGGTTAACGGTGACATTGGCATCATTTGTGTTGTTTATCCTACACAGTCAAACTATACTGAAGTTATACAGTAGTTCATGTTTCTGCATTAAGAGAAACTGTTTTAACTCTCTCAGTGGTGGAAACTGACAATGTGTATTTACTCAAATACTATTGTGACTGCAAGTACAATTCTTAACTTAAATTTGCAGTAATACATTTTTTTTATATAAACAATGGGTCACAAGAAAGTCAAAAAGTTTCTGACAACAACAAACAAGATGGTAGAGAAGGTCGTAATAATGTACCTCTTAAGAAAAAGGAGTGTTGTAGACGGCGGTGGTCTGAGCCCATTAAATATACAAAAAATCAAGATCTATTAAATCATGTATTAAAATTATTGCCATTCTGTTCCACCATTTAAAAAAAAAAATCTTCCTTGTGTATGGTCGTGTTTCTACACTGTCTGGGGTACTGCTCCATTTGGTCCATATCCGTAAGCTTTCAGAGAATGTGCAGAAATATGGACGAAATGAACACAGAGTATGGACAGAAGGCTACGTCCGTATCCGTATCTAACGTTGAGCATAAATGAGCCTCAACTATACATTTTCCCTCAACTCTACGGAGCGTTTTGGCGTCTTTAGCTCATTGTTTTGGTTCAGTCTCACGGCTCTCATCAGTATCGTTCTGACAGACCAACTGTACACAATACACCAAACCACAGACAGACAAAGTTATTGACTAGTTGGTGAACACAGTGGAGTCAGATATGTTTCTCAGGAGTTGGTGAACAAAATAGAACCAAAAGGATTTAGGAGTTACAATTGGACTTACATTTGTCAAATGGACAGAAAACATTTCAAATTAATGCTAATGTTGCTTGTAAACAGGCAACAACATTTGGCTAACATGTTTGCAATAACAACTTTATGGTGATAATATGTCTGTAGTGTTTATGGCCAAAAAAGTTTGAGTACTTTAATTTAATGGTACATTCTAAATCTTATTTTTCTACTGGGCTTTAAAATGTGATGCATATGTTTACAATAAATTAAAGTAAGAAAAAATGTTTGAAATAGTTAGGTTGACCGTGTAGCTTCAACATTAAAGAGCAACTTAACAGCAGCTTGTTTTTGCTGACCTCCAGCGTTTCAACTTCTCATCTCGCTGCAGTGATGTAGAAACGTAATCCAGGGTGTGTCACTGCACCGTGACATCATTGTTAGGTGTGGTTACACGTGCAGCAGAGCGCACTTCTGGCCAAACACAACTACATCCACTGGTGATGCTGACTGTGGTCAGGTGTATCCACTACACAACAACCAGAGAGGGCAGTGAAACACTGATTATCAGGCTGGTATTAAGTTACTCTTCAAAAGCTGATTGCACATTTATACATCAGAAATAATAATCAAATATCAGAGTATATAATACAGATGGAGGTCACTCTGTCTGCAGAATAACTACTTTCACTTTTGATAATAGTATATTTACATGTTGCCAATAATTCTAACATAGTTTTCTTTGTGTAACATTTTGAATGCAGTACTTGTAATGGAGTATTATTACATTGTTGTATTGCTAAAGGATCTGAATACATCTTTCACCACTAGTCTTTCTTTACTCATAAAATATTACACCACAGCAACAACTACAACTGATACAACAAAGACTGATTTGAAAACTACCACAGTCTGCATTCGAATTATGAACAAGAATTATGTGGGAGGCCAATTGTCCGGCAGCAAAAATGAACATTGGTCAGGAGCTTTGTCCCGTGTTTATAGAGAATGTATTATGAGGACAATGAGAGTGCACACAGCCATGTTTCAAAATTGCATTTAACTCAGGGAAAAACCAACATGGCACAAAATAAAACTAATGATACCTATAAACAATGCCCAAACACAGCAATACGAAAGTAAGAAAACAATAGACAATTTACTTTGGACCACTATGATAGGAGACGTATTCAATCGCAGTGTCAGACTGAGATCCTGCCAAGCTTTGTAAACTGTATTATAATTGTGGTATCACACACACTTACACCCACTCGCACGTCAAAGGTTTACTCTGTACCTTCTATGGCTTCTTTTAGCAAAGACGTGAGGAGGAGCAGGGACTCCACGGTTGTAGGAGTTGACATACTTGCAGCCTTTTCGACATCTGAACAACAACATGTTAAGCGCAGCTGTGCGATACTTAATGCTTAATGAATGGACTCATTAGCAATGTCTCAGTGAGAAGCTGACCTTTGACTCCGTCACTCCTGACCCCTCAGACGGCCAACAGCCATCGTTTGTTTCTGACCGTCTGCCCCGCTGCTTTCAAGGCGTAGTGTGAGCCCGTCTTGTTTTCGCAGCGCAAAGTGAAAAGTTCACAACCCGCTCTTAATTGCTGCGCCTCGAGCAGTTGAACAACCACAACTAAACACAGGTCAGTCTTGGCTGCCAACAAATTTATCTAATAAGCTCACGAGTTCCCTTTTTCCCCAAAGAATGTTATCAGATTTTTCTGTCCCGTTCACTTTGACACCAGCTGCCAGGCACCCAGAATTATTCTGTTTACACTGGCTAAGTGGCAAGAGGCTGACCTGAACAACACGTGTGTGAACACCTTTCAGTCGTCTACGCTTGTGGGAACAGTGAAGGTATCGTATTTTATTTTCCTATCAGATAAGTCGCTGTATTCGTGCAATTTTCCTATTGGTGTGCAAAAGGACAAAAGCTGTGTGTTCAGCAGGTGTGAGGGCATTCCTCCACATGTGGTGATCCACACGTGATGATGATGACACACATTTATTGATAAATGAAACAGGGTCAGCACTGGGACCATGCTAATCTCTTTTAAAGTCACGGAGACATCCTGTGGGACGGGTAATGGGACATTTCTGGACAGAAGACTATTGTACTCCCCTCTACAACTCCTTCTTCTCCTCCCTCTCCCCTTTCCTGTACTCTGCTTTAATGCATGCTGTGAGGATACGACGTAAACACCTGTCTCTCAGCTCATTTACAGGCTGATTTAGGAGTTTTCTAAAGAGGGGGTTTAAGAAGAATATAGCTGCTGGAGAACATCTGTCTGGTCTCAGCATCTCCAGACACGCATGCGTGCACACATACAAACAACTCATGTGCAACTTCTACAAACTTAACCCCTTGTTCTCACACCACAGTGAACACAAAAGTCAAGAGGAAACACTTTTGTTGCATACGCAAAGACTGACACAAATATACCGTGACGTGTGCGCACAGATAAACACATTTTGGAAGGAGCATGAGCATTGCGTCACGAAGCTAAACTACCTAAAGAATTGGACCTGAGGGGCCATACAAGGGGAGGGGATGATGCATGTGGTGGGTTTGATTTTGCACTGGGAGCAAGCCACTTAATGCCCAAAAACCTGACATGAAAAATAAAGTGTGGTGAAAGGCTGCAGGTGCATGGGAAGCATTTCAGATTTGGGGACACAGTGGGGATCTTGCTTCTACTGAATTTGTACTATTCTTATTGACCTGAAAAAATTGCAATACCTGCTCTCCTACAAAGAAAAAACAAGCCAACGTCTTGCTGCACTAGAAAGAATGTGCTGTTAAAGTGGCAACAGACAAGTTTTTGCTTTAACTTTTCATTAAGAAGCAAATGTTGATTGCACAATGTAATGGCTATAGAATAATGACACCATCAGTGTTTAGATTGGTTCCCTGTAAGCCTCGCCTTCTGTCTGCCACCGGGAATTTCCCGGGAAAATGAAGGCTTGATTTACGGCACAGAACAGGAACAGGATAGTACTTGAGTTGCACCGATACTGATGAACATAATAAAATAATAACACGGAGGCTCTGTAGTCTGAATCAAGACGACAAGCTCTTTATTGACTCCCACATTGTCACCGGCAGCGCATTACAGCTTCACTCCTTTCTTTCTTACCTTTCACAATAAAAGCCCTCGACATATACACTGCATCACTGCTTACCAGTAGGGATGGGTATCGAGAACCGGTTACAAGTTGGAACCGGTTCCGAATTTCCAAGAACCGTGGAATCGTTAAGAGACGTGCATTTCAGTTCCGGTTATCGGTTCCTAGGACCGCGACGTGACGACGTCACATCCCTTGTTACGCATTACGTCAGCGGCTCAGCA
>JAOVVB010121066.1:0-12506 GCA_028570985.1 Heterobranchus longifilis
TGAAAGCAGCAGAAAGGCAGAACTGATATGACTGTTTATTTATCGCAAGTAATCGTTATCGTAATATTCAACAACATTATCGTACATTGTATATTTTCCTCATATCGTGCAGCCCTAATCCCAACTGTTATTTAGATTGTGGTGCTGTTTTCTAAAACTGTTTGTTGTCCAGCAGGCGGAGGTTAATGAGGAAGAGGAGGTGAAGATGAAGGCTAAAGAAGAAGAGTTGAGGACGGTGTTTCAGACCGCTGTGAGTCTGTGTGTCCACAACGGTCTGCTGAGCCCAGAGAGCGCGCACAGCTACTGCAGATCAGGAGAGATATATACTCTGTGTGTTATAATTTAGGCATAATTTAAGTATAATTTACAATTTGTGCTTTGCTGCTTCTCTCCAGCCCTCGACGCAGATCTGCGATTTGCTCTGGACGAGCGTCCTGATAATGACATCATCAGGCGCTGCCTGGTTTACGTGCACCGGGTCATCAACGCAAAAGGAGAGCGAGAGAAGAGGCCGATGAAGTCACAACTTCAGCCACAGGCAGAGGTGAGAGCACTTTCTCAGGAGCACTGATTCATGAATATCATAATGCACCACACTTCCACTCACACACATTATAGTGTGAATCATTGACACATTTTTTTTCCCCTTGTTTTCTTAATTTTGGAAGGAAAACATTGTTCTGATAGCTGAACACGTGGACATGTTTGCCTTTCAGAAATCAAATATTTCGTTTAGTTTTCACAGAAGGAGTCAGTGGGACTTATCACAAATGTTCACAGCAAGTTCATGTGAAACGTTAATTAACCTAAGTTAATAAATCAACTGTGTAAACTATTATAAACATCAAGAATTTAGACTCAGGTAAAGATGATATGAGAAGCACAATGCGAGTCATGAAATTTGCAGAGTGAGTGCTCTCTACGCCTTTTTATTTTAAAAGGTTTATTTTGTCTTAAGTTCAATATTAGTTCCTGACAGAGGAATTTGATTTGATCTCACGATTGTGATCTCATGTGCAAAATCACTTTCAAAATCACTGCCAATATTACTTTTCTTTATTATTATTTACTAAACGTATCTTACTTTTATTGTTATTCTATTAGGCACTGGTGTTAACATTACTCCTTATACACTTAACATTTATTACTCTATTGTCATTGTTTTTTATTCTTATGTATGTATGTATGTATATATGAAGTATATGTTGTAATATTTGAGCAATCTTTGGCACAAGACTTTACTTATGTTATTTGTGTTTACAGAAGCATAGAGAGATGTGCATGAAATATCTGTCACATATGTAGGTTTTATTTGACATATGTATGGTTTATTTTGGTAGTATAATAGAAATAGCTAAATATGAAATCCAATTGCAGGTTATATCAAAAGTGCCACAAAAAAGTGATTAAAATATTTGTATTTTTAGGCTGCTACCTCTGACCTCAGGACAACGCTCACTGATGAACGATTACTCTCAGAGCTTTGTGACGACTTCCTCCCTGGTCTCATCACGTCCTCCCAGCTTCTCGTCTACACCACGGCCACGGAGTGCGACCGTCGCCATGGTTACACGACAGCCAGGAGGCGGGGCTACGCCGAGTCTCTGTGCCAGCAGGTGCACTCTGACCTCGTGGGGTTGATTGGCAGCTTGAGTATCGTAGAAAGCAGCAGCGACGGCTCTCCGCTCGGTGATGCTCTGGTCAGAGAGCGGGCGGAGCAGGAGGAGCTGTGTGACGTCATGGCACGGTTTTATGACATCACTCGACCAGAGGAGGAAAAGGTTAGGATGAAGGTGTTTTTCTGGATGGTTTTTTCGAAACACAAAAGGCAGCATTTAAATGTTTGATTTTTGTAACTGCTGTAACATGACAGTGTGAATGAATGTCAAAGTCACTTTCTGTTCTATTTTTTCTGCAACATTCTGATAAAGCCAAACATTTCAGGTGCTTTATTGCATCACTACAGTTTTCTGTTCATTTGCAGCAGGTCAGAGTCTACGTGGAGCAGAGCGAACAACAGTGCCCACTAGTGGTGACAGGAGGACCCTGCACAGGGAAGACAGTTCTCCTGGCACACTGTGCTCAACAGGTAGGTGGACAGAAGTCAAATTTAAATGTCTTAGATGATACGTCCATCCACCGCTCACTGGGGTGTAACATTTGTATGTATCAGACAGCAGCAGACCACTGTTTGTGTTTTTTAAAGAGAGTTCGGGACAATAACTGTTGATTTTTGTTATTTTACGATTTTTAATTTAATTTACGATTACGTAGCTTGTGGAATTTGCTTAACAAACATCCTTATTTTAACCCAAACCACGATGTTTGTCTTAAACTTACCGCCTTGTTTTGATGCCTGAACTTAAGTTTTGTTTGAATTCACAATTCACTGAGAAAAGCAGCACAGTTTAGCACATAAAAGTGCCTGTTGGGCTGTAATGACAATAATCGTTAGCTGCAGCTAAAATCACTTCAACAGATTGAATGTAGAGTTAGAGAGAAGCGTTTCTGGGACTTTGTGGTTCATCAAGAGAAATTACCAATGTGACTAAATCTTAGATTCCAAGCGGGATAATAAATAAAACATTTACAATGTAAGACAGTGATACAGGAATGCACTACATGGTCTTAATATAATGTAAAGAAGTGTTTTGTTTTTCTGTCTCTCTCCACAGATAAAGTCTTGGCTTCCAGACTGTGATCCTGTGGTGATCACTTATTTTTGCAACCTGTCAATCAACCCTTCCCCAAGGCACCTGCTATCGAGCCTGTGTTATCAAATTGGCGCTAGATATCACGGCGAGTCTCCCTCTGAGCAGAATCCCGGAGACCTGGACAATCCCAGCTGTATCACTAACCTCGGGGACAACAACTGTAGCCCGACATCCAACATTAGTCTGTCTGAGCTTAAAGAGCGTCTCTCGTCCCTCCTCTCCTTCGTGCCCTCTACCAAACGACCTCTAGTTCTGATCCTCGATGGCCTGGATCACATCCGAAACAACTCCGGACGTCGCATCGTGGAGAGCTTCCCGTCCCCGCTTCCTCCCAGCGTCAGACTCCTCCTCTCGGTCTCCTCCAGGCGAACACGAGTCCTGCGAGCCATCGACCCGCAAAGAAGCCCGCCTCCGTGCGTGTCAGAGGGCAGTGAGAAGGAGTCAGGATGTGTGTGTGTTCAGCTGGGATTGGTGGACAGGACACAGTGTGTGAAGATGTTGGCGTCACTTCTGAGCGGCTCGGGGAGGAGGGTGACATCAGGACAACAGGCGCTGGTGAACCAGGCGCTGACTTCCTGTTGTCTGCCTCTCTACGCTCGACTGCTGCACCTACTCACCTCGCTGTGGCGCTCTGGTACGACTAATACAGTCAACAAACTTAAGATTCTTAAAGGATGAGGCTTTTATATTTTTCTTCTAGTCGACAAATCCCATGAAAACACCCAACGCCAACAATGCGTTAGTCCGTCTCTCAATACTTTCCAACCGCCCGACCCTGTGGGAGTGCTCAGCCCCGAGCCTCAGTCTTTCCTCTGAAGTTATAAATCTTTAAACAAAGTTTTTTTTCTCTGCCCATGCTGGTGAAAGCTGTGTCCGGAGGCATTATGATTTCAGCTTGTCTGTCCCTCCCATTCTTGTGAACATGATATCTCAGCCTTTGAGGAAATGCCTTTAAAATTGGCACAAACGTCCACTTGGACTCACGGATGCACTGATTAGATTTTGCTGGTGTAAGGTCACTTTGACTTCATAAATAACACATTTTTGGCCTTTGGACTCAAGAATTAATACGCTAATTATGACAACATTTCACACAAATGTTTAATAGGATAAAATGATGAAGTGATGACATTTTATATCCAAAAGATCAAAGGTCAACTTCACTGTGACATCATAATGTTTTACAAAAACACTTTTCTGGCCGTTATTCGACCCCATAACTCAGGAACAGAAGGGGAAATTGTGACCATATTTCACATTTGGTCAGATACTGAGTTGGTGTCCACTTTGAAACTGTGGTGATTGTTTCGATCTTTTCTGCTGCCGGGTTGAAGATGTGTGTGAAGGATCCACGATTTAGAATTCATACCTTTCTTTGCAGTAACATCCATATTTGAAGCATCGTCTACTGTCATGGCTACATGTGAGTCTGACAGACATGGATGTAGACTGCAACTTAGCTGGCGGAGGCATACAACCACAAGGTGGTAATTTTAGTTTACAGGCTTTTCTTAAAACAGCTGGGGACTAGTTTTTTTTTTGCAAATGTTACTCAAACAGGAGTAAATAGTGCAGTTGTTGGGGGCTATTTTCTGCTATGAATTTTGTGTGCTCGTGCAGAAGATCCCTCAGTGGATACCACGGCTCTCTGAGATACCTTGAGGACGGGCCATGGGTGCTGCATTTTTTTGTACTGTACTTTTATTGCATAAAACATGAGGTGACATTTGCATTAACTACATTTACATATTGAATTTTCAAATGCATTAAAAATGATTAGATGAATTAAGAAGAAGAAAAAAAATTAACATCTAAATCACCATATTAAAAAAAGCAACACATTTTCTGTCGCTCAACTTTTCCCGCCGTTAGAAATAGCAACTGATTTTGACTATAAACAGAGCTCAAAGAAATGCTGACACAGTCTGACTACATTACATTGTATCTCCTTCTGTCCCTTTTTCTTCTCTCCTCCTCAGATTCAGATGTGACCGAGTCGTCTCTCCCCGACGGCGTCCATTCATCCATTTCTGCGCTGCTGGATCACCTCGAGCAGAAACACGGCTCCTCTCTCGTGGCTCGTGCCGTCTCCTACCTCACCCTCTCCAGGACCGGGCTCACTGAGGCAGAGCTCGCCGATCTGCTGTCCGGTGACCACGACGTGCTGACTGAGTACGTTCAGCAGCGTGAGAGCCCTTCCTCCAACATCAGCGTCCCCCAAATCGACGTGGAGAGACTTCTATTGGATTTGAGGAGGTTTCTCATTCGGGGGACAGTTGCGGGGTCGCGTGTTTTGTTCTGGGTGAGCAGGCATTTCAAGCTGGTGGTGGCGAAGAGGTGTTTAGGCACTCGTGAGGTGAGGAGGGAGATTCATTCGGCTATGGCGGACTATTTCAGTGGCCGGGTGTCTTGTGGAGGTGCGAAACCACTTCTTGTAAAGCAGAAATCTGGACCAAACAAGGACACCGGTCCAATGGAAATACACACAGACAGGCAGCCACCCAGCCAGCCGTTTGTCTTCAAAGACGTTGGAGTGAACTTGAGGAAGGTCTTAGAATTGCCGCATCACTTGCAAGAAAGTGAACAGTGGGAGGAGTTAGAGCACGGACTGCTGATGTCTTTCTGGTTTCACCAGGCCATGGTTCGAGCAGGACTCCTGGGAGATTTGGTAGCCGTGTTGGAGTTTGAGGAGGGGTCATCCCACCTCCGTTTGTCAAGGGAAAGAGCGCTCCTGGCAAGCATACTGAAGTCCTGTGCGTGCTTACTGCAGAGCTCCCCCCTGCAGCTGCCCTCGGTGATGGAGACGAGCCTCCTCCCTTATCTGGAGGTCTTTCCTGCGCTCGGGGGTTACGCCAGAGAGATCAGAGAGGAGAGGAGGGAAAGAGGAAGAGGTTTAGGAGTATCGCTTTGCCCTGCCCCCTCCTCTGCCCCCTCCATTCAGCGTTTAAAGTGCGACGCCGACGCTAAGGACGTCTCTGTTCGAGAAGCAGCCGGGACGGAGTGCGGGATTGTAGCGGAGATCACGGATGACGGCGCGGCTTGGTTTTGGAAAGGCTCCGGGTGCGACGTGGTCAAACTATCGCTGAGCTGTGAGCAGGAGGAGCTGAAGTTTGCGGGAGTGAAGAGCAGCGGTCGGTTCATGCTGCTCTCCACACAGTGCAACAAACTCTTCTTGTGGGACGTGACGGGCCCCGAAATGTTTCTGCAAGTTAAAGTCGAGTCGAGCCAAGAGACGGCAATCAAAGTTGAGGGTTTTGTCGCGCGTCAGAAAAAGTTATTCATGTGGTGGAAAGATGAGAGTTTTGTGAGTTTGTTTGACGTCTCCAGTGAGACTTTGACTCATTTCCAGTGTCAGAGCTGCGTGACCTGTCTGGTTTGCTCCTCTAATGGCTTTTACATGTACTGCGGGCAGGAGGACGGCACGGTGTCCGCATTTGACTGCGACGCCGGCAGCCTCCTCGGCACTTGTTCGAACTCCAACCACGATGCGGTTGCCACGGTGATCCTGTGCGAAGACGGGTGGGAAGTGGCGTGCGTTGACCGGACAGGGGGTGTAACTCTGTGGGACGTGGCGGCCAAAAGTAACCCACCCAGACTCGTCACAGAAAGCTTTGCTGGGGGCAAATCTAACGACATCCTCAATATAGATTACGCGCATGAAATTGACACTTTATTGGTGTGTCGGTCTCACCGGGTTGCGCTGTGGGATACACGCGACTGGGAGCTGTGGGACCAGTTCTCGGCGCCGCGGGGGAGGGCCTTCGCTCAGGCTGTGCTCTCCCAGGACGGCCACCTTTTCCTGGCTTCGTTAGACGCCTGTCCCCTCGTGTTGGTGTGGAGGGTCGGCACGGGGGAGTGCGTTCTCTCCTTGGAAACAAACAAGCAGCCTCGTACGCTCCTCAAAACGCGCTCGGATGTCGTTTGCGTCGCTCGTGACGGCTGCCTGACAGTGTGGGACTCTGGGATGATCGACGCTGCGGGCGCAGCTCCGAAAATGAGGCGCGGAGTGAAAGAAGTGGCGGTTGAACGAACAGGGGAGTGCTTCTACACGTCTGATGGGTCCGAGACGGTGTGGAGACGGAGGTTAGAAACTGGACTTCCGCATGCTAACTTCCTACACGACGGTCCTGTGGACAAACTGCGTCTTTCTCCGGATAACATCCACCTTGTAACGCTCTCCGCTGGGGAAATATACGTCTGGCAGACGGAAACGGGTCAGAACATCCTGCGCGTGAGCGGCAGCAGAGCGACGGACGTCCTGATCGCCCCGAACAGTAAGTTTGGGGTGAGTATTTCTGAGCGAGGGTTGTCTCGGGTTTGGAAGCTGGCGCACGGGAGCATCGTGTGCAACGTACACCCGTACCTATCTGACGCCCAGGTTTCGCCTGAGAGCACCTTCCTTATTGGCCGTCGCCGTGGAGACCTGTTAGCTGCCAGCCTGTGGTCGGGCTCCATCAGCAAGCGCTTCTCCTGCGCGGAAAGCTCGGAGCGTGTTGTTGCTTTCCACACACTTTCAGAGCACCCAGACTTTGTGGTGGTGATGGCCGCCTCCGGGGCGGTTTACACGTGGAAAGTAACGGAGGAGACGCTGTGCAGACACTTCCAGCTGCCGTATAGGTTTCACTGTCAGCCACAAGACTTCCAGATGTCCTCTGACGGGAGCTACGCCCTGCTGTCCACCCAGAATGAAGCCATCAACCTCTTGGATTTATCTCAGGTCAGGCTGTGCTCATTCAAGGCCGAGGGTCCCGTCATTAAAGCTTGTTTGGATAAAACCGGATGCTATGCTGCCTACATATCCGGCCCCCCCACCACCACCACCACCACGCTGGAGAAAAACTGCGTCTGTGACCTGCACATGAGGCCCGTCCTCACAGTTGTGCGACTCGCAGATGGGGAGAGAATAGGAAGTGTGTGTCTGGCTACGAATCCGCTGACTCTGTTTGTGTGTGAGCGGCAGTGTGTGTTTGTGGGATTTGAGGACGGGTCTGTAGGTGTGTATTCAATTTTCGATGTCGCGATCAACGGGGAGGAGTCGGTCAGGTGCAGAGAGGATTTGAATGGTCGGTTGAAGCACTGCCCCTTTGACAGAGCATCCAGCTGGTTACCACTAGCAACCCCCAATATTACATGGCCTTAAGATTATTATACACGGTTGTTGGACTGTGTTTTTGTTTTTTTTAACATTTATATAGATGAGAAATGAGATAGCACACAAAGTAATTGTATGTATATGTGTGTATAAATGTATATGTTGATGTTGAAAATATTGCATGTGTAGTGTTCTACACTTCTCAAGAAACCAGAGCATCATTTGTTTCAGTTTCAGCTGGTCTGAGGCCTGATAATGATGTTGATGATACACCTTACTGCAGAAAGATCCACCCAGCATTTGAGTTTCATTTCTATGAAAGCAAAACCCAAAAGTGAGCCATAGCTACTGCATGTATTGTTAACAAAGATACTTTTTACACATTTATTTGTAATAATAAAAAATTGGTATAAATGCCCTATTTATATCTCTATTTCTGTATTATAATGATTTGTAAGAATTACTCTCCTATTGCCAGAAATGTCAGAAAATAGTGTTGTCTCTAAATGGTTTAAAAAAAAAAAAAAAATAATAATAATAAAAAAAAAAAAATAAAAAAAAAATATATATACACACACACACACAAAAGTTAGTACAAGGCAATAAAATGTAAAATAAATAAATAAATAAAAGGCAACATAATAAAATAAATTAAACACCAGGGATAAAAGAATATTAAGGCTGTAACATTATTCCAAATTAAATTTTTATTGGATTGTAATTTAACGGCATTAAGAATAAGTAACATTTTGTCGAGCTTAAAACATAGAAAGGGACTTTTGAAAGATAAGAGATCTCTTCTAGCAACTTCTCTCATGGTGCCTTCCCTACTTCTTGATAAACTCGTAAATTACAGTACTTCTATGGTACACCCCTTTAGTTATGCACTGTTTGCTTTTGGTCGCGAGTAAATGACAAATTGTAGCCTGCCTAGTTGCAAATGTGTGTATGGTGTTAAACATTTTACGTAGACCTGCTCAATATGCTGCAGTCCACCCGCTGAATGAGTGGCTCAAGTGCATATTTCCGATTGTGATACTGACATCTCCGACAGCATTGAAGGCAGCATCAACTGAGATAAAATAAAGCACTTCCAGCAGATGAGTCCAGTGTGAGACATGATGGTACAGCTGTACTGTTGGGGAGACAGCTCCAGTGGACAGTTCGGTCCGCAGGTAGCCCTCAGCCCGGTCTCCTGGACTGTCCCCGGGCTGATAACCAGCATCTGCTGCGGGGACCGCCACACTTTATTCCTCACCAGGGATGGAGGAGTTTTATCATGTGGACACGACTCACGGGGACAACTTGGACAAAAGAAACGGAAAGATGGGAGGACACCAGGTAGGCAGCAGCTACACCGACAACAAACAATAGCCCAGGAAATTCGTGTTTTGTTTTAACCTCATGACATGTTTGATTTGGGATTATCTGATTTTCTTTGGTTCTTCTTCAAGAGTCTGTCGAGACAATTTAATTTTAGAAACGTTTATCTTGTATTTACTGATAGCTTCGTGAGTGTATTGCGTATTAGCAGGCGAACTAACGGAGCTAAGTTTCAGTTTCGTTTTCCTCGTCAGTGAAGGCAACGAAAGTTAACTGAGCACTTTTTTGTGTGTTGAGTTCAGTGAAGGTGGGGAAGTTGAATATTCAGGATAGCGATGCATTCACGGGCTGGATATTGGTAGAAATATTTATATAATTTACTGAAGTTAAAATATCACAATATAATATACTCCTGCATTCAAGATGACAGACATTTTAAGTTAATTAAATTTATTTTGTATTTTATTTGACATCACAATAACACTGGACAAACCAGATGCATTGCTTGAGTGTTTTGATTCTCAACACTTGTCTGTGGGAGACTTTATGATGATCATAATGATTAATCTATGAAAAGTGCATTTACTTATTATGCAGAGTTGTTTTGTTGGATTTTTTAAATATTATATCATTGAACTATTATTGATGCATTCACATGTAAGCAACATTTTGTTGTAGCAGATTGAGGTATAACTCAATTATTTTAACTGCTTTATTTACTGACATTGGATAGTTTAATCTACAACAATGCATCATACTAAGTGTGTCTTGTGTTTTATTCATGTCATATAAATTCAGTAAAGTAGCATGAAATGAAAATACTCAAGTAAAGTAGTTGTACCTCACAATTGTATTAGATAGTAATTAGTAATCAAATAGTATTTGAGTAAAGTCCACTATTGTTATTAGGCTCTGTCACTTTTTCTTCTTTATAGCTTACATTTTAAACAGTTTAGGCTGCTTAGTATTGGATTGGATATATTATGAAGATATATATGTTGTTATTTTACAGCCCAGTTTGTGTTTATGATTCTGCTGTCATCCCGTGTAAGGTCGTGTGGAGGGGCTGGGAGACGTGGTGTCCATTGCCTGTGGTCAGGACCACTGTCTGGCCGTGTGTGCGTCTGGACAGGTGTTCTCCTGGGGGGCAGGAGACGACGGCCAGCGTGGCATTTTACCAAATCTACTGTGCAACAGACCAAGGCAAGATCTCAGTCAATGGAATATATGAGTATTTATCACTGAAAGTCAGCAAAGCTTTTTAACTTGTCATTGTCTCATTAACATGCAGTTATGTGCAGATGCCACTGCAAATACCAGTGATTCAAGTCGCTTGTGGGAACTCCCACTCGCTGGCACTGACTAAAGGTATGAACACACCGATGACATCTTTGTCTGTTTACATGCAACAGTGTCGGCTCTCGTTCCACAACATTTTTGTCTGATAAAGAGCAGTGAAATAAATAAATGGACAATTGGAGTGTGTGAGCTATTTATTTATTTGCTGTAATTTTATTTTTCTGTCTTTATACAAGAGAAAATCTGTATAAAAAAACATTTGAATCTTTTAACAGCAACTGCATGAAAAGATGCTTAACGACTGTACAGAAACATACTGGCTGTGCATATTTTGCAATAATAGTTAATTTATCCATTTAACATTTTCTTTTTTTCTTTTTTTGACTACTATTTTCTTTATTGATGAAAAGAAGATAGGTATAACTAGTTCCCTGTTAAAAATGTAATACATAATGTAGCTATTTTAATTACTCCATCAAAGTTATGTAACTTATTATATCTGATTACTTTTCTAACAACTGTTTTAAACTGGGCAATAATGCTCAAAAGTCCTAAAAAAATAAATTTAAAGCAGGCAGTGTATAGTGCTGTAGTGTAGTTGTATTCTACATATCAACTTTTTATCCCAAATAATATATTTGGATGTAACCCCTTTGTAATCACCAACATTTTGATTACTAACTGTAATTTAATTACTATAACTAATTATGTTTTGTAATTATGTACAGTAATTTAGTTGCATGTAATAAATTACTCTCCAACAATTTACATATATTTACACATCACCAGATTAACAGTAACTACAGCAACCCAATTTACAAAGTTGTAAAAGAGAAGAAAAAAACCAAAAGAAATATAATGTATTTCTTTACTTCATGATTTGCTCATGTTTGGCTCAGATCCTACCTTCTTTGGTTTGGGTGTGTGTGTATACTCCTATGTCTAGTTTGTTCCACAGCTTGTGATGTTTAGTTTATGTATTAATGATTTGGTTTTGATTTTCATATGTCACTAATACTATATCACTGTGCCAAATCCAGTTTTCCCATTCCCTGCAGGCGTGATAAAGTGCAAAGTAAATGTCCCTTAATGTAGTAGGAGCTTTAAGAAAACAAAGACACAGCTGCAACATTTCCATAAAAAAAAAAAGGATATTTCAATCCCAAAAGAGCATCCTGACAAATTTAAAGTATATTTTTTAAAAACAATAAATTAATACTTTGGCATCTCGCTAATTCTGAAGGAAACAAGCCTTCTATTAATACCACCTGTGTTATATGTGGAAATGTTGCATAAGAACCTTACTGATTATTACATTGATAGCTAAATCTGAAACTTTTTTTTTTTTTTTTTTTAAATTTGCCATCATTTTCTGAAAAAGTGTACAGACTTACAGTCATTTTAGTGTGTTTAAATATTTTTTTCTCCTGCATTATTTTCCACTTTACAGGAGGCGATGTCTTGTCGTGGGGTTTGAACAGTCACGGTCAGCTGGGCCTGGGGAAGGAGGTGATGCTGCAGTATATACCCGTCCTGGTGCATGCTCTGACCGGCGTAGCTGTGACCCAGATTTCAGCCGGAGCGACCCACTCTCTGTTCCTCACACTCCCAGGCCTGGTGTACTGCTGCGGGGCCAATAAATGTGGCCAGCTGGGGCTCAACAGGGTGGATGAGAATGGTACAAATACTTTACTTTGACTCGGTCACAAACAGGGCTGGGGAGTAATCAGAATATTCAGATTACATATTTTAAAATACAAAGTATGAGTAACTGTATCCTGTTACAGTTGTAGTTTAAGTTGGTGGTATTCTGAATACAGTTACTGTCTATAAAAATAGATTACTTGAAGGGATTACTTTATTACCTCCACCAAGGAGGTTATGTTTTTGGTCCGGTTTGTTTGTCAGCCGGATTATGGAGAAACTACTGGCCAGATTTTTATGAAATTTGTTGGAAAGGTGTAGCATGGGCCAAGGAAGAACTTTGGAGCGGAAAAAAAAATCAGTGTCTGTAAGCCCCCCCCCAACACACCCACACACACACAAACAGCACACATCAAATAAAATCTCTTACAGAG
>JAOVVB010121123.1:0-26705 GCA_028570985.1 Heterobranchus longifilis
ATAGATAGATAGATAGATAGATAGATAGATAGATAGATAGATAGATAGATAGATAGATAGATGATAGATAGATAGATCTATAGATAGGTAGGCAGACAGACAGAACACCTTTATTGTTTCACAACACCTCTGAGTGACTTTTGTGGTGGTCAATTATTTTTAGGGAGTGTGCACAAACAACATAAAGCTGTGTACATGAATCACGTCCAGTCAACAACACTTCACTGTTTCCCAACAGCTGAGATTACTTGTAAGTGTTGCATGGACAGTGGACAACAAGTTTTGAGGATTATCCCCCCCCAAATACATTATTTCATCACATTTTGCACTTTTGGGACAAATATAAAATCAAAACACCTTTGACAGCTGATTGGATGACCAGCGGCGGAATCTTTTCTTTAAAAAGTGCACTTGGAGAGAAAGTCCCTCAGACTCGGACTCTGCATTTGACCTTTGTTGTCGACTTCTCTCTTGACTTTCAAGGTACGATTTTCATCTCTGGGGATTATTCACAGTTCACAAGTGCAGCCTGCAGCTACAACTGAGTTTACAACTTTGTTTTTTATCTGTTCTGTTTCTGCTGTAGGAAGGATTCTCCTGATTTTCAGCTATGAAACTGCTGGTCCTCATTCTGTGCTTCACAGCCTTAAGTTACGCCTTTCCTGTAAGTACTCCTGTCAAATTTAACAAATGTATCATGTTCTTTTCAATTAGACAAAAAATCAAGTAATGTGAATTTATAGCTGGTGACATGAGATTCTTGACTCTTAAAGGTCTCTGAGGAGAATGATCGAGTCAAACGCTCGGGGAGTTATGAGGTGCAACAGATACTCTTACTCACAAAATAACTCTATTACTTTTTTTTTAAATGCTATTAAATAAAAGCTGTTTTCTGTGTTTTCCAGATGAGCCATTTCATGCTCCAGTATCCGTCGTTCTACTCCAGCTATCAACCCAACCAATCTTTGACAGCGTTACTGCAATTTCTGTTTGCAACTCTTGCCGGCGCCGCTCCTCCTCCTCTAGGAAAATGAGGCAACAAACGGGCAGAAAGAGAAAAGATGAATTCAAGATATGCTAACTATTTGTAGTTTTATCATGTTCAGCATGTTTTTGTTGAGTAACTGAAATTATATAAACAAACCATTAAAAACAAATAAAGAAATGATCAAGAAATACTATATTTTTCGTTTGTTCTTTTTTGTTTTTCAGAGGCTTTTAAGCATTCTGCTTCACTTATTTAACTCCACACTACTTTATTCTGACAGGTATGCAGAAATTATCTCTCTCTTTGTCCTCATGTTATTTATTATCATGTTTTTATTGTCTATAGTTTTTTACAGACTGTCCTGCTCTGAAAAACACCTCAATATTTGCAAACAAACACAACGTAATAACTGGAATTACGCCACGCTCTGTTTCATGTGTGTAATTGCATCATACATGGATGTGTAACAAATATATTGATTTTAACCCAAACCATGATCTTTTTTCTAACCATACCAAGTTGTTTTTTTTGCCTAAATCTAAACCTAATGAAATTCCGTCCATTTTTACAATGTTATGAGGACGTAAAATGCTCATATGGGTCGTAATTCCTCCCACCGATAGGGGCGCTGATTTAATAAAATTAGTAAGCAGGATGTAGCTACTGTTTTCTATATGACACTGCACAATAGAGGAATCAATAAACAAGGAACAATATAACTGCACATTGGTGCAATGTCACAACATCTTACAAATGAACATTGTCAGCATTAAAAGTAGCATAACTTGCTGGAAAACAATCTAACTTTTTACAGATATAAATTTGTCCTCACTTTTTCACAACTTTTGTTTTTATGCCATAAGTTGATGACTAACATGTCACATTGAAAATGACAGCTAGGAGCAGTAACAACAAATTACCTGACCCCTACAGTGCCTCGGACCACAAATGGTAATAAAACCCAAATATAACACAAAGTACAGCAGACCTCAGTTTCTTTGGATGTCAGGGGAGTCTGGAGCCGTTCTGCAGCCCAAAGCACAACTTTTTTTTCTAACTGTACCAAGTTTTGTTGCCTAAACCTACCGAAAAACATCAGTTTTTACAACATTAACGGCATGTTTAAAACCACAAACGTAACATTTAGGTATGAGGACGTAAAACGTTCATATGGGTCGTATAATTACTCCGATCACTCGGGCGCTAATTTAGTAAACGGTCGTATGAGAGTAGGAACAAACAGCAAATATGGTCATATGGTTTGTTGCTTGTAAATTGTACAGTATGATTCATAATATAAACAAAAATACAAATGGTAATAGCAATAGAGATGGACGGCATGTACACTCCCTGAGTTTGTTATATCCCCCACAAATCCCCAAATGTGCAACGATGAGCTGACTGAAATAAAACGCCGCCCTCTGACTCCAGAGCTGAATGCTACAAAGATGACTCACACACACAAACAAACACTGGAAAAATGTGTTAAGTATAGTAAACATTAAAACCCTCACCATCAGTTACACAATTATAATTACAGTTATTATCATTATTATATGTATAATGACAATTTAATATCACAGCTATTATTATAATTATTATTATTGAGTCTTTGTTATCATGATAATTGCCAATAAAAACAGGTAATTACGTAATACATGTTTCTATTTTTAAATCTGCATTTTATTTCATACTGGCACTGGGTGATTTTGATTGAATGAAATACCACAATATTTTTCAAGATGTATGTTTTAATATATGTGACAAGATTTGATGAAAAATGTTTATTTAAGTTTAAATTTGAAAAAATTTATAATTGATCACTGAATTATAGTGCAGCGTTTCACTCCAGGAAAATTTGGTAACGCTTTACATTACAGCCTGCAACGTACCATTTAATAACTCCTAAATGTTACGGTCACGGTTTTAAACACGGCGTTAACATTGTAAAAACAGACGTTATTCGGTAGTTTTAGGTTTAGGCAACAAAACAACTTGGTACAGTTAGGAAAAAGATTGTGGTTTGGGTTAAAGTTGATATAATATCAGTATTTTTGTTACGTTAACTCACTTCTGTGCATCCTGTGTTTGTTTGAGCCATCCACCCCTCCTGCCTGATCTAAAGTCACTTTCTTTACAGTTACAAGACTTCCTGCTTTAATTATTACGGACACAAAATGTCAATATGGGACGTAATTTCTGCATATACATACGACCTATTGAGGGGATATTGGGACGTTTTTTGGAAGACAGTCACGACAAAACATTCCTGTAACAACAGTTATAATAGCAGAGTAAAAAAAGAAAAATTAATTTACGAGCAGTGGATGTAATGTTTTGGTATTCTGTAACTGTGTGCATGCTGGTCTGATCCCTGTATACTGTAGCTGCAGGAAACCATAACGCCACCAAGCAACTGCTGAGGTCGGCTGCTACCACACCAGGGTTCAAGCACAGACCAGAATTGCCATAGCAACCCCACAGGAAAGAAATATATTTCACAAAATGTGCAAGCTCACGACTCAGGTTTGTGTCTGACCCTGAGAGAGCAGAAAAACATTAAAAACACTCAACAGGTTATGTTGATTCAGTTATCCTCTGTTTGATTTCATGGATGTGCACTTCTTAAATCACACAACGTTCAAAGTGAAAATCACGTTCATGCCTTGATGCTTTCTGCTGCTGTTTTGACATGCTAACAGTATTAAAGGAGACATATTATGCTCATTTTCAGGTTCATATTTGTATTTTGGGTTTCTACTAACTACAACATGTTTACATGCTTTAATGTTCAAAAAACACTTTATTTTTCTCATACTGTGTCTGAATAGACCTGTATTCACCTTCTGTCTTTTAGCGCCTGTCTCTTTAAGTCCCCCTCTCAAAAAAGCCAAGTCTGCTCTGATTGGTCAGTGTTTTCGGCTCTTCCGCATCTGCGCTCTTGGCGTCTCTGCACCGTCATCGCAGCCAGGGAATGACTGTAACGGCAATGTAGCGGCACTTTCTGCCTATAGATGACATCACAACTTCACAGAAGTCCTGACGGCTCGTTTAAAGGCACAGTATCTGAATACAGGCTGTGTGCATTTCTCTGTGAATTGAGTGTTTTCATTTATATAGCAGGTAGACCTGCTTTATAATTAAAAAAAAAAACCTTTAACTGAATCTGTCCCTTGCTTCAGGATGTTTCATGATGTAAAATTGGTTTTCCTTCACCTCGACTTCACCGCAGGGATGAAAATACCATCATTTGAATTTTTATGGGTTGTTTTAGCAAAGAAACACAAAGTGGTAGTATAATGACAAAAGATCAGTTTCCTTTGTGGTCTCATCTCAAAGCGTCCAGAGAGGCAGTGAGAAGTTACACATTGTTTGTCATGTGAGTTAATAAGTAATTTCCAGAAACATTTTATGTGACCAGGAGAAAGAACGGTTCAGTTGGAATAAATGGAGAGAAACTTGGTAGTGGCATGAAGAGACGTGCCGTTGCAACACAAGGGAGACAATATATATATATGATATATATATATTTTTTATATATATACATTTTAACACCCAATGTTATCTATTCACACCAAGTGGAAAATTATAGATGTCTTGTGCATAATTTTATACAAATAATAGTAATTTAATTTAATCTTTGGGGTTTCCACAATAATTAAAATGTGTTAGCTTGTGCAAAACTTGGCTGTGTATCATGGCTGCAAAGGCAATACAATTCCTAGATTTATCATCATATACCATATACTGTGTGGCTCCTGCATTGCTACACATGTAGCGTGTCAGTAAACTTCACGGCATAAACCTGTTGCCAAGATGATCACTTTATGAGCTGCTTGTCAATAATGTGTTGATCAAATGTTTGTGTTTTTGTCCCTGAGGGCAAACCTCTCTGTTTTATGATGTATATTCTGAAGTCTCTCTTATAGTTGATGCTATGTTTTTGTTTTGATTTTTTTTCCAATGGAAAATCAAAAAAACAAAAATGTTATTGTGAATTTAAAATGTTCCTATATGGTGTCTTGTCTCCCTTTATCTAGTATACACCTTGATATGCTGAATGAGGGAAAACAACTACTCACTACTCATCCCCAGTCTTTAGACTGCTCTCAGGCCTGCAGGTTTCATTTTTGGCATTTTCCTCTGCAAATCCAGGCTTAATGTTATCATGTAGCGCTCGCTATACAAACTCAGAAAGTTTGACAGGCCTCCTGTGCCTATAGTTACGGTTGCTAACGTAAGATTGGACCGTTGCTGTTCTTGGGAGGGTCTCAGCGAAGGATCAATTACGACCCATATTGACGTTTTATTGTTAGTGGCGCCCTCCAGTGTCCTTAGTCGGGAGCAAAGCAGGAACTCATATTTAGACCAAGACAGCGGATGGTCAAACAAACACAGGACTTTGACCCGGGAGACCGGTGTTTGTGTCCTGTTTGAAAATAAAATAAAATTGAGTTATTTTTAAGTTAGCGTGACAACTGGAATTAGGCTACATCGCATTCTGCATCACATGCGTATTTGTGTATGCATGGTAGTGAAATACCACAACAAATATAGTGATTTTAACTCAAACCACAACATTTTTCTAACTGTACCAAGTTTTTTTTTGTTGCCTGAACCTAAACCAACATATGTTAATGGCGTGTTTAAAACCATGACCGTTACATTTAGGTTTGAGGACAGAAAACGCTCCTATGGGTCGTAATTCCTCCCACTGCTCGGAGTGCTGATTTAGTAATTTATGGGTCATATTAGAGGGGAGGAACAAATGACTCATGGTCGTATGGTTTGGAGGACTTGTCGTTTCTACTCTGTTTACAGCCAGCCTATAGGCCAATGTCTGATGAAACTATGTTGTACTTTATACGCTCCAATGATGGAAATGCACCTAATTCGCATTCCTGTTTTGCAACATTTCAAAAGTTCAAAATTAATTTGACAATTTAATGGAAACACGGCTATTGAGACCAAACAGACAACTGTAATAATATCAGCCTTCAGATTCAGTTACAAGGTTTGTTAAAGTTCTGTTTTACTCTGTGTAATGATTTAACTATCACAATGTTCAGCTTGTATAACCTGTAGGTCTTTGAATTAGTCATTTCCCCTGGTAGCCTAATCAGAACAGACAGAAGAGATTATAAAATGTCCATTCATTTGTAAAAACAAAACCAAAAAACAGCACAATGATGGAACCAGTGGGCTGTGAAGCATGTAGTTTTAACATCAGTGTTGGTCTCCCATCGTTGGGAAATAAAACTTTTTTAAATCCCTAGATATTCAGAGATCTCCGGATGACACTTGAAACCAGTCATAAAATGTAATGACTGCTATAGAGGAAATAAAAGAGGTCCACCATGAGTAAACAAGATGATTACAGTATTTGGAAAAGGATTGAGCAAGTATTGTTTTGCAGGTGGGAATATAGCTGGAGGATAGTGTTACTGTTTCGCAAGTGCAGAGCGCTTCAACAACATATCAATCTTCTCCGACTTTGACAGCAAACATTTGAAATTCCCTCAGAATTCAAATGTTTCTTTAAACAAAACAATGTGTGTGTGTGTGTGTGTGTGTGTGCGTGTGTGTGTGTGTATGTGTGTGTGTATGTGTGTGCGTATGTGTGTGCGTGTGTGTGATCAGCTGTACAAATTGGGCTTGGTGGTTAATTGAGCTCAGCTTGTGTCACAAAATACTTTAAGTCTATGAGGATTATAAACAGGATGTGGGCCTTTAATGTTACAAAAACACAGTCTAGCCGGGTAATGAAATTGTGTTCACGCCTATTTTGGTTTTGTCTCCGGAGGCGGCCATGAGCCCGACCACATCTGACATGAAGTAACGCACCTTTAAAGTGCGAGAGCGTTGTGGACACGGCGAGGCTGTTTAAAAGCTAATGGAGTTTCCTGAAGGGACCAGCTTGAAGGTAGCGAACACAAGCTTAATATTTTATTCAGTATTTAGCTGTTTACTCTCCTGCTCGACCGTGGCACGCAGGCAGCTCTGACTATCAAGGGATTTGAATCGCACTTTCAATTGCAAGATGAAGTTTTTTCTTCTGACGATCTTCTGCTTGATCAATTACCCTGTAGCTGTAAGTACCAAATAATTAATACATATACTCTTTTCTTGCTACGGTCTTTATGATTTTCAGCTAATACGATAAACAAAGCAATCATTTATTTATTTATTTTTTTGCAGAATTGTGATTCTCATAGCAGTGATTCAGACAGTGATGAGGTAAGAACGAATTCTCATCACTATAGCAGTGAGTCTGACAGTGATGAGGTAAGAATTCTTTTCATCCTTTCATTTCAAACCGCTCTCATTCCCAGCTCGTCAAATACCGACGCTGTTTCTCACGGCCCTCTGCATCTGATTCTGATGCAAAAGGCACCTGAATATGTAAACAGTGAATATATCAAAAGAAAGAACAGAGCTTCTGTTTTCATCCACCAAAAACATTTTATTCTAGCTTCAATCATAACATTTCTTTTAATCCACATCTTTAATGTGAGGAAATTGCATTTTTTGACAGTCATTTCTATCATCTTTGACCATCTCTTATTTGCCTAAATATATCAAGTTATTTGCCTCCCTCTGGTAGGTCTGCTAATGTTATATGGATGAGAAAACCCGGAAAAATTTGTAATTTTTCACCTCCAGTGACCCAGCCTGACATTCGCTCAGATCTACCCCAGGGAAGGCGCCCCTCACTCGGGTAAACATCAGCCCATCCCCCCCGCCCCCTCCCACGGTATAACTGCGACTGCAGTGGGGCGTCATAGCTTGACTCGTCGGGCTGCTGTGTTCAAAAGTGACGCTGCACAAATTGGTCGGTATTTGACGAGTTGGGAATGAGAACAGGTTGATCATTTATGAACTATAATGAGATTCTAGCAAAACTTTGATTTTTAACAAACATATTACTGTGATTATTCTGTCTCGCTGCAGAGAGGCAGGTTTCTTCCCTGGCCTTCCTTCCCTCACTGGCCATTCCCTGGTCTGTGGCCGCAGCCTCCACCCGCTCCTCCCCCACCTCCTCCTCCTCCAGCACCAAAACCAACCACAACCAAAACCCCGACCACAACCACAACCACAACCACAACCCCGCAGCCCCCCCAGACCACAGCTGTTGTTACCACCGAGAGCCCGCGAGGAGACAACGGATGAGCTGTACTGATGTGAGAGCAGTGACATGGAAATACGTGTGTGTGTGTGTGCGTGTGTGTTTTAGCATTTATATTTACGCTGGTATTTTATCATGTTTGAACCAGACTTTTACAAAAACATGTAAATGTATTCATCTGTATATTTCAGTATTGGTTTAGCAACCTTTTCACATTCTCATGTATTTCTCTCTTGACTCCTTTCATGTTTTTCATATCATTTCAATCAGCATAATGTGTTCTTATGCCACATATTCCATATAAAAACCCAAAGAATGTAGTGATATATTGTGATTTGGAACACGTAAAAATGAGACAGGCACTTTTACACTTGTGTAATTATGAGTTTTGTTGGAGGTCGGTGGTGGAGACACCTGTGGGAGGATGCTGACGACACTCCGGTGTAATATCCACTCAGCGGGCACACACACATCACCATCCCCGGATCAACACGGCTTAAGAAAGGGATGAGTGTTGAGCCTTTAATACCTGACTTAGTGAAGTCTGTCTGTCACGCTGCACTTTTATCATGACTCACCCCATTCATCGCACTGCCAACTCTATGCTGCACTTATTTATTTTTCATTTATTAACTGTACAACTGCATTCACGTTCTCACAAATACACATCTGTTTGTTAATGCACAATTTAATCACAGATCTCTCATGTCTTTTCATGTTTTTGCACAGCTACTCTTTATGAATGTAATCGTATTTCCAAGTTTTTGTTTGCCATTGTCGATTTAACGTGCAAACTTTGTCAAATAATGTAAACCAGTAAAACAACAGGCAGGGATTGGTGTAAATCAATACAATACAAAAGCATGCACTGAAAAATGTTGAGTGTTTTATAATTTATTTGATGGGATATTTGATTTTCTTTTAATAAAATGTAATTTTTTTAAATTTTGAGGTCTCATTTCTTTGGTGAAGTTTATCTTTATGTAATGTCTGTCTTCTGTCTGTCTGTTTTTATTTATTTATTTTTTACATATTCCTATGAACCCAATATGACTAAATCATGGAAATCAGAAATGTCGTGTTCAGCCCCTCACTATCATAAGAACAAATTATGATCTATGATGAGTTAATATTGATGTTTTGTGTATGTTACACTCAGTTACTTCTGCCATCTCTCTGCCTTTGTATACTTCAATAAGTGGTGTTGCAAAAACATCTGAAATGTTTGCCACAGCTCTTTAGACACACAGGTATGCTAATGAATAAAGTGATTTATTAACTACAAATGAATCAAAACAAGGCAAACAAATAGACAGGAGGAATCTGTAAAGCAAGTAGTGCAGGGAGTGGAGGAGTGAAAATGTGCTGCATGGATGTTGACAACAAAACAAAAACCAAAGCAGAGATGTGTGGTGAGGAGCTGCCAACACAGCAGCTGCTCTGGCTTATATTGTGTGGGAGTGCACCGGGCCCAGGTGTTACTCTGCAATCAAAGACTGCCGCCCTGCAGCCCGCCAAGCAGAGGGGCCGCCATTAATGAGATGACTTGTTGGTTTTTACCAAATCAAATATGTAGCTTACCCTGAGCTAGTTTTAATGTGGTACCACTCAGTTGATTGTTAATGTGGTGACCATACATACTGCAACCTATGCTGCGTTCAAGACAACTCGGAACTCGGAGAAAAAACGAGCTCTGACCTGTAAAAACAAATTGAACGGTTCTCCAACTCGGAAATACAGGTCGGAAACATTCTTTAGCTCTGATTTATTCCAGATGATGTCAGTCACACAATCTAACACGGCGGCCTTCACTGTTAATGGTAAGAATGACAATATTATAAACGTTTGTTGACGGCAATATATGGTATTTAACATCAGCTATATATGGCGAACTTCTTTTGGGCGCTCTGATCTTCCGAGTTGTCTTGAATGCAGCACTGGTCTGGGAGCCAGCCCTCTCTGCTAAATTCATGTCTACATGTTTGTGCACTTTGCATATCGGTCTGGCCTTGCTCCCATGCAAACAGATTTACAATGACTAAAAACTTGTAGATCTAATCACAACCGTTTATCTCATATGGGGCGGGTTTAAGACGATGATTGACAGGAGAGACCGTGAGCATAAACAAGCAAGATGGCTGCTGCTGTTGCTGGTACGTCCATTCATGAAACTCAGACCAAACTGTGAAACTTGGTAAGGCAAGATCAAATATGACTCAGTTCTATTGCTACATGGCCTATTTCTCGCTTCAAATGTTTTCAGAAATGCATTTTAGTGTTGATCTGCAAAATGAGAGTTTGTGCCGACCGCATGCTGGTGTCACGGATTAAAGAGTTACCATGTTAACTGGTGACTTTCAGCAGAAATTTAAATCAAAGTAAGCAGTGCTGATCAAATATGAATCAAGATTATGTTACTGCATTGCTTATTTCTCACCTAAAATGTTTTCAGAAACACATTTTAATGTTTTGTCAAGCTGTAATTTGAAAATGTTTGCAAGCAGGATGCCATTTTTCTCGTCCTTCAAGGTTCAAACACCGCTGCAACTTGTGTGTTGCTCTGATTGGTTGTAGGTCTGTCCAACTGTGTCCTGGTGATGCCAGGCTAGCTATAGTCTCGCGTGTCCACACTGGGGGGAGGTCTGGATTGAATAGCTTTCACTCCGGTATAGTGGAAACAACTCATTGGCCTGTTTGTGTTCCTTTAAACCAATCACAATCTTCTTGGGCGGCGCTACGCCCTGACTGCAGCGAAGGGACTTTGAGAACCACACGAAGGGGAGGAGGGACTTCCTGTTACCGGGGTTTCCTCCCGGCATAAGTATAAGGTTTTACACTGTTTACATAGCAACCCAGAGTAGGCTTGCTGCAGCCTAGACTCATTTACAATGCAAAGTTGAAGTACTTAAACTCATTTTATCTTTTTATGCCTCCACGTCGTCCGCGTTGTTCGTCCCATTCTTGTGAATGCGATATCTCAGGATCGCCTCATAAACTGATTTGATTCTGAAGGTCAAAGTTCAAAGTCGCTGTGACCTCATAACACTTTTTTCCCCCATAACTCAAGAATTCATACACTACACTATTTATGACAGTTTCACACAAATGTCTAATAGGATAAAAACAATTCAGTATCTGACCAAATGTCCCCCCTTCTGTTATGGGAGTTATGGCCTTGAATTTTGGCCAGAAAAGCATATTTGCAGAACATAATGATTTCACAGTGAAATTGACCTTTGGCCTTTTGGAGTGTCATCACTTCATCATGTTATCACAAAGTGTTTATGTACGGCTCTGTAGCCTGTGTAACACTTGCTGCACAACTGGTACAACATTTTGAATTCCCGCTCAATCAGCACTGAGTTTATTTGAGTCGTGGTGCCCTTTGATAGGTATCGAGTTCACCATATGAAACAACAACAGCTTTATACTTCATACAGCCAGTGGCTCCCCTTTTAATTGATTGTTTCAACGTGTGGCTCTCATATAAAGATGTTGTTTCATATTGTGAATTTGATGCCTGACGAAAGTCCATTAATGAACGATTATACGTACTTTTCTACCACTTCCTTATTCATCTATTTTTCCAGTTTCGTAGCACATTACACATATATGGTTTGACCATAATTACATCACTGAGACAGTGACACATGAGCCGCACCCACAGGTGATCTGCAGGAAAACCGCATGTCCTTATGTGTTTGTTTATCCATTTCCGTAGACATTACAGCATGACAGTTGAAGGAAAACAGGCAGTTTGGGGCATTCAGTGGATTTTCTTTGGCTTCCAACTCATTGCTTCATTCACACCAGAAGATTAGGTTGAATTTGTTTGTTTTTTTTCTGTCGTGTGATTGGTTGTTTCGCTCTGTGAGCAGTGCATAAGTCAATGCCCCCTCTCATAGTGTTTCATTGAATTTAGTCTAAGTGCTCTATGTGGACATTCCTTGACAGCTTTCATTGATTTTGTGAAAACCATTTTGTTTTTGGATATGATTATTTTAATCCTATTATCATGTTTTACCATAATAGTGTCTGCACTACCAGTAAGTAGGCTCATTTATTGACTATATTTGAGATTTGACTCACATTATGTGAAATCTGCTGTGACAAGGATCCTTTGTCTTTTCTCTTTTTATATTTTCAGGTCCGTCCAAATGTCTTTCCTTTCCTGCTTTCACAAGGAGGAGCCGCTCAATCTCAGAGATTTGTTGAAGCCACAAAACAGCTACCTGACGCTCAGACGCCGGCCCCGCTTTCCCCTAATGTGGAGCAACCACAGACTGGGGTCCCCAGTCTGTGGTTGCCAGGTCCCCCAGATGGCCCCCAGCCCCTGCCTCCCACTCAACACTTCACGTGGCCTCCACTAGGAGGCAGTCCAATGATCTTCCCTCTGTGGCCGAACGTCTACGGATCTCAGCCTGCTAACCAGCCAACACTCCCACAGCAGCCTCCGGTAAGTTCTTTTGTAAAAACAGATGACAGCCGTTCTTAAAATTAATAAACCAACACCAGTTTGATTGATTTTGCATTGAGGGTACAATCAAAAAAACGTGATTTATGAAAATAAATATCTTATTGATGTTTCCTGGATTGATATTTTGTGGATTGGACATTAAAAAAACATGATTTAAGAAAATAAATAAAAACAGAGATATCGTTTTTTTTTGCAAATGAACCCTGAAGAAAAATGTGCAGCCAACACATTTTTCTTTTCTTACTCACAGCAATAAAATAAGATGCAGAGAATGCAACTAATTTTAAGTTTGTTTTTCTTTTCTTCAGATTTTCCCTCCTTATAGATATGTCCCTCTTTTCTCATCTCCCTATAACAATCAACTGGTAAGATATTATATTTTTATTATAGAAATACACTGTCTGATCTTTCCATGCACTGCAAACAGTATTGCATGTACTGTGCTGTACTGAAAATAGAATATTTTCCAACCACAACCCAGCATGAAAGATTTCCCCGGGGGGGTCTTTAACATATTTCTGAGGTGGCTGTTTTGTGCTGTCAACATGTACCTACTGCGTATGACGCCTGAAACAGCCATAACAGACAGTGTTGTGGAAATAAAGACATCGCCGCCATCTGTCACTTGATTTATGACTCTAAAATGGAAACCTGCCTTCGACATGTTTTTCTGCCACAAGTGATTTTGTAATTGTAATACTTTGTATCTAATTGTGTGATGTTTGAAGTAGAAGATGGTTGCAATTTTGTCTTGTCACAATGCTGAAACTGGTGACAAATATCAAAATCAAAATGTCATTTTTCTGTCCTCCAGTTCTCTCCATATGGATTCCCAATGATTCTTCAATCACCTCTTCCACAAACTCCAGCAAATCAACCTCCGAACGGACCGGTTTTACCTGCAGGAACACCTTCTGGAGCTGCTCCTTCAGAAGTGCAACTAGTGCTGCAGCAACAACAACAACAACAACAACAACAACAACAACAACAACAGGTGTCTCTACCTTTATAAACTTAAGTCGGACAGCAGTACTCATATAATAAAAAAGATAATATTCTATTTTAAAATGTGGCAAAAATGTGTTTATGTCCCCTAAAATATCTGACCTTGACTACACTGACTTGAATCTGTGCAGAGTTTGAGAGGTGTTTTCATATTCCTGAAGGGGGAAATGTCTGTGTATTTCCCTGAAATCTGAGATTCAGGGCCAGCCCTAGAATTTCTGGAGCCCGAGGCAAAATCTGTTTAGGACACCCCCACGCCCATCCCAGACACCAATCTTTTTCTTTCCCCTCTGGATGCAGCTGGGTCGTGCCTATAGATGATAACCCTAGATCTGTGAAAACTCACGACCTATACTATAACCACTGCTGTGTTGTGTAATTGTCAGCAAGGGCACATGCCACGCCACAAAACAGACTCTATTTTTCTTAAAACATGAAAAACTATTGGATCAGGGGGCGCTCATAATTTTATTAAAAAAAAAGTTAATATCTTGATTTTTTTTTCGTATTTTTTCTTTCTTGGTGTTGCAGCGCCCCTCCACATGGTGGCGCCTAAAGCCGACCGCCTATACGGTCTATGCCAACGAGGGAGAAAGAGTATTTCTACATACTTTAAATTGTGTCTGCAGGGGGACTGATTGATGATCTGATTTTCATCCACAGAATCCCCAAATGGTGTACATGCTCCAGCTACCCAAGGTAAATAACTCTGTAAACTATATAATCATGATTAATGCTCAGTCTGGTTTCATAATCTTCTTTCTGATTACGTTTTATTTGACATTTGCTGTTATTCTTTAATAGAGCTCTCCACTTGGCAGTCTGAGCTCCGAGGAACTCCAGGTAACACAGCCAAGATTTTTATCTGTCTGTCAGCTTGTTCAAACAGTCGTCTCAGTGAACCCGGTGCTCCCAGTCCTCCCTGGCCTCTTCACAGTATCGCTCCTCTCTCGTGTTTCAGATGGCAGCTAAAATGAACCAGCTGGGTGCGTACCTGACCACCGTGCTCACACACTCGCCTGCAGGAGCCGTTCAGCCTGTGAGCCAAGCCGCTGGGCTCGCAAACTCAGAGCAGCAAGGCATCGTGCCGACTGCCGGGACCTCCTCAGCTGGAGGTGTGCAGACACAGGGGCCACAGCCGAACACCAACGGGGTCCCTGTAGGTTTGGAACGACCGGAGGCAGCCACTGTCCAAACACCTGTCCACCCCAAACTCCCACCCACACCAGGAAACCTGCAGAGATAACTCATCATAAAACACTGAGGGAAATTTTTTTTTTTTTAATTATAATAATAAAGATTAAACCTGAATGTTTCAACCTGTGTCTCCATTGCTTGTTTTCATGATTTTAGTTTAAATATATTACCATCCTAAACTGATTTTTGGCCACTTTGAAGCACTGACAACAATCTGTGAACACATCATTGACATTTTATCAGCTTTTAAGATGATATGTTCAACGTATTCTCATGAACGGGTTCGTATGATAACTTACGAAAATATACGGTTCATAAGATAACTTAGAAAATATGACCGCCGTTCTATTTAACGGTTTGAAGCGGTCACACGATCGCTGTTTTAAACACATGATGCTCGTGGCACGTGGTTAACGTTGTGAAACGGGATTACTTGGTTAAGTTTAGCCAATACAACTGTTTGATACGGTGAGGAAAAAAAACAACAGGGTTTGGGTGAAAATCCCTACTTCTGTTATAAAGATGTTACAAAAAAAAATACTACGTGGATGCAGTTATGAGGTGACGTAGAAGGTGACGTAGGATGTCACATATCTACGAACCGAAGATTTTTTTTACAGTTTAACTTAAAATAACGTTGATTTTTAGTTTGAAACAGGACATGAACACTGGTCTCCTGGGTTAAAGTCCTGAACTTCCTTGTTTATCCCCGTCATAATTACTACGGCCACTAGAGGTCGCCCTCTAAAAATAAAACATCAATATGTTAATAAGTGATAATCTCGGCCTCCTGGATCACAATTACTTAGGTTATCTACAATTATCTACAGTGCATTACTTTTGTAGGAATTATATGAACAGTGAATAAGAACAGCCTGTGAGATTGAACCAGAACAGCAGTAGTAATGGCGCTGAGTGATAATTCTCTGTGGGTTCATCACTCCGACACATAAAAATATGAATTATAGCAGCTTTAATGTATTCAGTTTCATGCACATGTCATTAAATTCTCTCTTGCACCTGAATTTCTCAGCAACACCCTGATCCTGTTCGTACAGTGTCACACACTCAAAACTGCCCTGCAGCAGTTTTTACTATAAACACAAGGCACAAAAAACACACATTGTCCTTTTTTGTGTTTCACAAAGCTGGAATATTTATTACACGTGTGTATGTGTAACTTTCTCCTATTTACGAATTACTATATTTAAGTCAACTCAAATGCCTTGAATGGTACTCACTGATTGTTTCTTTTTCTGCCCAGTAACACCATAATGTAAGAGGACGTCTAATCATCATGGTGAGACTTTTTCCTCACAGTTTCTGGATTTGGGCCAGCATTTAAGTGTCCCCACAGGCTCACATACAGGTGACTGAGTACTGTATGTTCAAGCTGTCACCAATTAACTGAAGCCACTAAATATCTAACAAAAGGTGAACGAGTGAGTCTAAATTAGGAAGCGCTAACTGCTGCAAAACCAATTGCCCCACTTGGGACCAATTAAGTTATTGATTGATTGATTGATTGATTGATTGAAAGATGGACGAGGTCACCACTTTATTTGAAGGGTCACAAACATGAAGTCATGAAAAAGTAATGCTTAGTTAATGATGATTACAACACTTCAACAGCATCCATGTGCACTGCTGTGATTGGTCAGTTTTTTGGCCTGTCCCTTTAACTGCAGACTTACGAAAACATGAACATCATTAATAACTCAGAAATGTGCATACCTTAGTTGTTGCATTAATTCATGTATTGTTCCTATTGTACTACATGAATTATTGCATGCTTTTTCATGCATTAAGTCATGCATAAACTCATGATAATTACCGTAAAGTGTTACCCATAATATTCATCATCAATCATCAAATCATAATCAGCTATAATACAGTATATGACCTTTTATATCAGGTAGAGGTCTGTGATAAGATGTGATGTTTTACAGTGACCACCTATAACCAAAGCTATTACAGCTACACAGTATAATGCTAGTTTCAAAAGCTTCACTTTAAAACCTCTGGGTACATTTGTCTCCTAAACCTCGTGCAACCCTGATGCCCTTATGGGCTGTGTAAAAAGATGTTGCAAGGGTTCACCTGATAAATCACATCAGTGAGGGATCAGATTGATGTGCATTTCAAGCCAAAAATGTGTTGCAAGATTTCTCACAGAGATATACCTGCCAACTTTGTCATCATAAAAATCGAAAATCCTTGGCTTGTCACCAATACCTGTCATAGGTTTGCTCGTCCTTTGTCTTGTCAGCAAATAAATAGGAGTAAATCTCTCTGCAGTGATCACACGCCTCCTCAACAATCCTGCAGTGCTCGTGTGTTGCAAGAAAGGAAAGGTAATGTAGACAGCTAATGACATTTTAAAAATAATAATCTTTTCAAATGCTCTTTCTAATGAATATTGTCAAATCTAATGACTAAAAGAAAAATCTCTTTGACAGCTTCATTCAAAATGAAATTCATCCTGCTTGCCGCCTGCATCCTTGGGGTTGCTGTCTGTGCTCCTGTAAGGAAAACACCCTCTATTACAAAAATATTTCTTATTTCTTTCTCATATAAGTTTTAGAGCTGCATGCTGTAAAATATCTGACAGAACAATCTTACCCCAAGGTCCATGCAGCAGTTTTGGAGCTCCACATAATCGTTATCAGCAGATGGGAGTTTGCTCAATTGTCCTGGGAATTGTAGATCGTCAAACTTCCACTTTTTCTGAACACTTGACAATGTTGTTAGTGAATAATATTGCATTGACCCATGGAAATTTGTCTGAATTATTGCTTTTTTCCCCACTGATTCTGCAGCATTTTCTTTTCTTCTTCACAGTCGCAGATGTTCATGGAGTTTGACATCCATCACGCTCCGGCTGAGGTACAGTAAATCATGACATACACAGAAAAACCACAGTAAAAGACACATTTTCACTGAATAAGCTTTGCACACAGGTCTGCTATTATGTGTTCACCACTGATGGTAATGTCTCTGTAGCTGAGCCTGCTGGTGGGTTTTTTTACTTGTACTTTCTCACACCCATCCAAAGGTTAAAATCTTCTTCTTCTTCTTCTTCTTCTTCTTCTTCACAGGCAGCACAGGCTATTCCTGCTGGAGCCCCAGCTGGAAGTCTGGAAGTTGTAAGAGATAATTTGTATTGTTTACACCCGTTTTTGAATTAATTTTATCTATTGAATACTCTTTTGTATGATAATCTGGACTGTTTTTATTCCCAGCTGCTTGCGGTGGATGCCCAGAGTCAGCCTCTTGCAGGACCTGTGAGTGATTTGTGTGTGTGTGTGTGTGTGTGTGTGTGCATAGCCCTGTCTCCTAAAAAATATTTTCCCATACAACAAAACTGCATTCTCAATTATATTTCGAGGGATTTTCTCCTGGATTACGTTTGTCTTTGACGTTTCACACACATTCTAATTAAAGTCTGTGTAAGTCCACGTAGGGTGGGAGGACAACGGGGTGGAGGGACGGGCCGAAAACACACAAGACTTTCACCCAGGAGTCCGCTGTTCGTGTCCCGAGTCAAACAAAAAGTCATTGTTGACTTGATTTAACTAGTTTGATCTTAACTTATGTAACATACTTAACTTACGTACGTACGTAACTTACGTTACATAATAAACATACTTAATTTAACCCAAACCATGATGTTTTTAAACCTAAAGTAGTTTAAATTCACAGCGTTAACCAGCTAGGTGTTTACAACCTGTCCTCCAGAGGAAACTACAGCAGTTGTTTTTTCCTACTCTGTAATACGACCCACTGCCACTAGCAGTCAGAGTAATTATTAGTCATATTGATGTTTTGTTGTTAGGCATCTCCCTGCCGTGTAATTGATGTAATGTTACTAGTAATGTTAATGTATTTAAAGTGAGAAACACTCACGGGCCAAACAAACACAAGACTTTCACCCAGGAGACCCCCTCTCTCCCCTTTCCTGTCATTCTCCACCTGCTCCATAATAAAGGCAATAAAACTCATAAAAAATAAGCTAAAAAAAACATAAAGAAAAGAAAAACTATAATAAACATAAATAATGTTTCATGTGTGCCATTCGCTGGAAAATATGTTTCCCTCGAAACGTAATTGAGAATGCAGTTTCGTTGGATGGAAACGTAACAGTGTTGGTGTACATATAATACTTTGCAGACATTTAAGCCAAATCATTTAAAATGCAATGCCTTCACTGGCATCTGAAAGAATGAATAGTACATACTGCCCCAGAATATTTAAGTGCATGTGTGTGCCTGCACGTGTTTTCACTGAAAGGTCCGTGGCTTCATCAAGCAGGAGATCCCCCAGCCAAACGGGAGAGAGACCAAGGAGGTGGTAAGTGCCTGCAGATTTTCAGTTTTCAGTTGTGAGATGTTCTTGAACTCATGATCTCGTCTTTCTCATCTGCTCCAGTTTTTCCCCTTCGGTTTTGACGTGCCAGTTCCTGCTGCTCCTGCCGACCCCGTTGCTCAGGTCGACCCCGTTGCTCCAGCGGCTCCTGCGGCTCCTGTTGTTCCTGTTGCTGCTGTTGTTCCTGTCGTTCCTGTTGCTCCTGTCGTTCCTGTTGTTCCAGCTGCCCCTATTGTGCCCATCGTTGTTGCTAGTGCCCCTGTAAGAATGAGATTTTTTATTTTGAGCCATTTGTTTGTTGAAGAATCACTTGGTGACTGTCACCTGTCGGCCATGTTTAATTTATTTTAATGTACAATAAGAGCTTCTTACAGTTCTTATGATATCTTATGAAATATGACCACCATTCTATTAACGGTGTAAAACGGTTGCGCAATCGCTGTTTTAAACACATGGCGGTCGCTGTGGTTAACGTTGTGAAATGGGAATACTTGTTTAGGTTTAAGCAACAAAACTACGGTTAGGAAAAAACAACAGGGTTTGGATTAAAATTCCCACAAAAAAACCCACTACTGGACGCAGTTACGTGGTGACGTAGGACGTCACATATCTATGAACGGAAGTTTATTTACAGATTAATTTAAAATAACAACGTTGACTTTTAATTTTAAAAGTTTTGAAAGTAGTTGAAAGCACCTGTTTTGAGTGTTATCACATGATTGAATGGGTGTCATCAGTGGTTATCTGCCTCATAGATATGGGTCAGTAGGGGCCTGATGGCCCTGCTAGAATGTCCAGAAGGCTGTTGTCATCCCATTCAATGGGCTGTTATCAGTCCATTGAATACAGGTCACATGTTTTGTCACTTTCTGTTAGGCGCCGAAAATAGTAAACAGCATTACATTTCCGTGAGTTTCGTTATGTTTACGCACTGAAAACACGTCGGTAGGTTTAGAAAAAAACATCATGGTTTAGATTAAATACCTTACGTAATTTATGTCGGGACACTTAGGGGATATTACCTCATCATCTGGCTTCCACGTTTGCTCCAGTCACAATTACCGTTAATATAATAGGTGATAACAGCCCTTTGAATGGGCTGACAACAGCCTTCTGGGCCAGCAGGTCCCTACTGACCCACATGTACGAGGCTGATAACCACTGATAACGCCCATTCAATCGCGTGATAACGATCGAAGCGGGTGTTGAAAGTCCTTTGTTTATTTGTAGGAATTCCTACGAACAGTGAATGAGAGCAGCCTGAGCAGTTAGGAGACGATGAGGGCGACAGGTTCATTCTGATAAATACTGCGTCAGAGAAACAGTCTTCCAACTATTTCTGCTGAGTTGTTGAGAAACATCGACTCATCAGCGGATGATCCTCACTCCTGATTGGCTCATCAGAAGCCTCTGTCATTCCAGGCTGCCAGACCCGGCGGAGATGATGATGATGATGACGATGACTAAACAATCCGAGTCAGCAGGATGGGAGCAGGTAGGAGCAGGACACACACATGCACACAAAATACACAGTGTGCAGTGTTACTGTCTGCATATTTCAGGCCTTTAGGTTTTAATAATATAATTTATGAAGCAAAATCAAAGAGTCTTTGAATACTTGAAAGTTGTTTTGATGTATTGGCTTCCTTTCTCACTTTAGGTGACCAATGCAATCAGACCAGCAGCTGACCCTGGAGAAAGATGACCAGCCAACACTTGTGTGCAAAACTTTTAAAAAGAAAAAAAATGGTGCTACATTATGTATTTTGAGAAATGGTGCTCTGCAGATGGCACGATGCTTTTCTGTGGAAAAAAGAAAAGAAAAATTGTTACAGTATGCTAATAAAAATGGGCACTATGCAATGAAATATGAACCCAAAACAAGTCACTGTGTGTTGCTGTTTCCTCGATCAAATTTGGTATAACTATGCTTCCAATAAAAATAACTAAAAAATAACCAATCTCTTCTGGTTCTTTTGTCAAATATTAAATATTACACAAATAAAAACACACCTGATGCCTATGTGCTCAATCCACAAAACATAGATTAAAAAATTAGGAGCAAAAGTAAAGTAAATCACATTTAGCTTTTTTTTAAATATTGTAACTTGAATTATGTAACTTTGTAAATCTGCTGTTTGACTAATTGTCTACAAGTTGAATAGTTACAACTAAAACTGCAGGCAGATATTAACATATGAAGATTATATGCAAGATGCAACATGAAGAAAGTTTTACTTTTTCAGATTGTTTAAATGTGAAATTCACTCCAAAGAGGCAGGAGTTTCTGATTCTATCTTCTGAGTATACATTCAGTACTTTTACTTTCAGTTTCCCGGATAGACTTCAAGTTATTTATTATCAAATGCACAACAATTACAGGAGCAGTCGGTCACAGGCTACCTCCAACAATGCTAATTAATTATGTGTTACGTAAAAAACAAAATGAGAATCTAAGACATAAAGACATACAGTAAAGACAGTCTTGTGTCTGTGATGCTCTTCTGCTCTGCTGTTTGGAAACACAGTTAACATGCGAGCAACTGGAAAACAAACAATACTACATTTAATATTACATTCACATAAGAAATAGACATAATGTTGGAGTTTCAGATATTAATGCCACAGTGCTGCAGTTGCACAGAGCCAATAAAAGTGTGGTGATGGCAGAATGAGGAGCAGGCAGAGTGAAGGTGTGTACCGCTCTAGACAGTGTAATCATACAGAGTCTGCTATTACACAGAAAGTGGATTTGACCACTGGTCATTTAGTAAAGCTGAAGACTAGACACCTGCGCTGCACCTACTCATTGAGTAACATCACTCCCATCGGCTGTGATTGGCTCTCAGGTGAGTTGGCGCTCTATAAAAGAGAAAGTAACTCAACTGGCATCATCTCCAACATCGACATTCATCATCCAGTGGGGTTTTTTTTTTATCACAGAAGGTGAGTTATGAAGAACTTGCATGCTTTTCTAACCATCCAGTATGACTTTGATTTGTGTTCATGTAACGATGATTTGTGTCTTTAGGACTTGGATAATCTGCAAAAATGAAATTGATCATTCTGTGCCTCTGTCTGGCTAGCACGGCCACAGCTGCACCTGTAAGTAAAAAAAACAGACACAAGTTGCTCTTGTGACTTCATTTTAGGCAAATGTTTCTTTGTATCTAACTATTTCTGTTTTTGTCTTTATTTTCAGTCCATCTTTCATTACCTGCCTCATTACGCAGGTCCCAGACAACAGGTGCCCTCACAGGTAATCATTGTGTGCTGTTTAACTTGTGTAGGTTGTTACTATGCAGACATCAGTAATACACAGTACACTACTGAGCAGTGGTGGGAAAAGTATTCAGGTCTTGTACTTTAATAAAAGTAGCAATGCCACAGTGTAGAAGTACTCGGTTACAAGTAAAAGACATTGCATTCAAAATGTTATTTAAGTAAAAGTACAAAAGTATTGGCATTAAAATATACTTAAAGTGCCAAAAATAAAAGTACTCATTATGCAGAAGGGCCCATTTCAGAATAATGTATATTATATTATTGGATTATAATTGTTGATGCATTAATGTGTTCATCACATTAATGTTGCAGCTGTTTATAATATTTTGTATTCATAATCTGAATCTGTAAAGTAACTAGTAACTCAATTTACCAAATAAATGCAGTGCAGTAAAAAGTACAATATTTGCCTCTGACATGTAGTGGAGTAGAAGTATAAAGTAGCAAAAATGAAGATACTCAAGTAAAGTACAAAAAAAGTAAAAATTTACCTTAAGTATGTGTGCAGATCCCAGGGGGGACACAGGGGACATGTCCCCCTCAATATTTAGAGCATGTGCATTTGTTCCCCCCAATAAGAACATGAAACTAGCAGAGGACTTTTATTTTGAAGAACCACTAGAACGCAACTCGTAGATGCAACAATGCCCTCTTCTGAGTTTTGTGTTTCACTTCATATAAATAAAAACTTTTCCATCATTAATAAAAATGATAAAAAGTCACCAGAATGCAGGAAATAATGTTTCCTAAAAAAAAATTCCGGGGCGAGGACCCACAATGTTGCAATGAAATCTGCACCTTTGAGTACAGTACTTGAGTAAATGTACTTAGTTACTTTCCACCACTGCTACTGAGCAAAGGCTCCTTGTGCTGCAGATATGAAGCACAGCAGAAATATTTCTATGTGTAGTTCATTCAAAGCTGGCCCGACGCATAAGTAAGCTAAGCGGCTGCTTAGGGCCCCATGCCACTAGAGGGCCCCCCAAAAAACTTTAAATGTCCCACAAAATAGCTTAGAAATATATTATATTTGTAAATGTATAAAAGAAAATCTGAAATCTAAAATTAATATTATTATCCATAATTTACAGGTGTTTAAGATTATCAGTATATGCTGGATCATCAGCAAGCTTTGCACGATATTATTAGTTATAATAAATGCATCTTCTTCATCACGTGGCTGCCTTGTGCATCATATCTTTCCACACTCTGACATCTTACACATGAAGACAGGTGAGATTCAGCTCTTTCCAATGAAAACAAAACACTAAAATATGCATCAAACTTGAACCAGATCGAGCAAAGGGCCCTGAGAAGGACTGTTGATAGGATTAGGGGGTAAAAAACAATTGTAGTCTATTTAAATGCTTAGGGCCCCCAAACCAAATCTTGCTTAGGGCCCCCAAAAGTCTAGGGCCGGCCCTGAGTTCACTGTCTACTGACCATGTTTCCATCCATTCAGGTGAGAAATCCCTTCACAGCTGGACAGTCTCTGCCACCTCCCGGAGTAGCTGGCGCTTACAGTGTGGAACTAGTATGTCCGACTCTTTCTTATCTCATACGCAGGCTTTCATTTCACTGAGATTAGTTCTGTGTGGTCTCACTGTGAAATGCTTACAGTACACTTATGTTTATTTCTGTTTTCTTTCTCTAAGATTTATCCTCACAGATTTGCTGGTGGTGCCGGTGCATTAAACCCTGGACAGGTAAGCAGGCAGACATTTTACAGAAGCATCTTCTCTTTTTAAAATAAAATTTGCTAAAAACATCATCCAGCTGCTCACTGCTTTTCATTGATTTTCCTTATCACTCTTTTTGCAGCCCTTCCCCTCACATGGGTTCATCAAATACTCCATTCCTCAGCCACCAGGCAGACAGAGTGTGGAAGTCGTAAGTGCTGCTGTTTTTTTTCCCCTTTACACATTAACAGACACTAAGGGGACTGAAAACACTCCAATTATTGCTTGTTGAAGCATGTTTGATTCTCAATAAACAACGTGTTGGAGCAAGACTTATTGATATTTTTGTGCTCTTGTGTTTTTACATCTGCAGTACTACCCGTATGACTTCTCCCAGCAAAGGGTAAACATTTTAAACTATTAGATATTGTGTGTGTGTGTATATATATATATATATATATATGCGCAGTATATCATTTTACATAGTGCAGTAATAAATGAGGGTATGTGCTTTTGTTCCAGATATTGACAAACTTGCCTCCTATGACAAACGTCCCTCAGATGCCAAATGTGAGACATTATTTATTCTAAATAATGCATTTTACGATGTATCTTTCATGTTTTTTTCATGTCATATTTTACTCACCACTTTATTTATTTTTTCACAGGTGCTCCCATTTGAATATCCCCCGCAAAATATTCCCCAGCAAATCCCAAATGTGAGGGTGAAAAAAGTTTACACATATACAATGATTGATTCTGAGTATTTCTTCATTTCTGAAGTTTTACTTTTCGTTTTTCAGATTCCTTCATTTGATGCCAATCCCCTCCCGTCCCAGGATCCCCTGCAGCCTCTCCAGCAGGACCAGCCCCCGCAGACAAGCCAGGTAGACGACTTATCAATCTATAATTTACTTTAAATGTATTAAAATTTAATTTAGTTGTACTGCAAATTAACACGCATGTTGAAAATGGCTCTCAACATGAATATCGCACACGTAATCTGTGGGGAGTGTGTGAAATTCATAATATTTGCTTTAAATTGTATATTTGTTTTTGCAGATGCCGGCGAAGGTGTGAAGTGGATGAGAAGCATGAAAAGGAGGCAAAACTATTCCTTCCTCCTTAACGTACAGACACCTGCAGCGGATCAAATAACGTCACAGTAAATGACTGAATCTGTTTCTGCAACATGTGGATGTGCTTACTAAACTTAAGATAAAATGCTGAGATGATCATAAAATAGCCACTTTTTTTATTAAGAATACTGTTGCATTAGTAAACTAAATCACAACAAGTTCATCTGCATTGAATGAAACTTATTTCTGAAGAATTTTCTGCTTTACTTTATAGTCTTCATAGATTGTCACTGTTATTGTGTTAATCAAGTACTTTGTAATGCTGCATTTCCACAGTATATAACAAATGTGCTGCATATGTCTAACTCATTTGAACTTTTCCTTAAATGTCACTTTCATTAAGAATTAAAGTCTTTCAAGTTTTCAAGCAATTTTTGTTTTTCTATTTATTGAAATAGTTTCAGAATATGATTGTATTATGGTAATGTGACAAAAACACAGCTGTAGGGCTGCAAGTAAAGATTATTTTCATTATCGGCCAACCTGCTGATTATTTTATTAATTAATCATTTCATTGTTTGGTTATGACACTTAAGAAAACATTGCCGAAAAGTCCAACAGCCAAACAATTTTCAGTTTACAATTATATTAAACAGAGAAATTAAACAGCAACACCTCAGAGAATTTTTGCCTATTTGGCATATCCAACTAGAAAAGCTTATAACAGAAGAACTGTGATGCCAAAATGCATCTATGGGGCCTAACCATATGGGAGCTCAGGTGTTTTTAGTTTGTGGTGTCACTGGCAGGGTGAATAGTGATAGAGTGGGACATATACTTCCATTACTAAAAATCAACACTGAGCTCATCGTTAGCAAGTATGAGATAAACATATAAAATCTAATCTGCTGTACCTTGTTGTTGTTGCTTATATTATTATTGGGTATTTAATTCATTAGGCCTACACTTTAATAACTTTTGAATGTGTTTTAAGTGTCCCAGTTTTCCAATAAAAGGTGACCCAGTTTGACAGTAGCTCCTGTAAAAATGTGAGTTTGAGTTGTCTGTTTAAGGAAGAGTCATCCATCCTGTGTTTAAGTTTTTCTTTTTTTTCTTCTGTATAGTATAGTAGAGCTCTTAAGCTATTTAGAATGGTATCATACAGTATGAAGGGCTAAGACATTTGGAACATAATTAAAAATGATGCTTTACCACTTTACTCTGTGTTATAAATAAAGATGTTAGAACAAAAAAATACAGGATGCATTTATGTGGTGTGGAACGTGACGTAGGATGACACATATCTACGACTGGAAATGTATTTACTGGTTAACTTAAAATAATGTTGACTTTTAGTTTCGAACGGAATACGAACACTGGTCTTAGTTAGGGTACAATTAAATATTTCCAAATCATTCAGTTGAACTGCCTTAACCAACAAACACTTTCTTTATTCCGTGTTATTAGCCAATCACAGCTCATTCTATCACGGCAGCAAGCTGGG